>VZRZ01007765.1:114258-145328 GCA_013398175.1 Climacteris rufus
CTATCTAAAAAAGAAAATCATCAAGATCTGTCCCAGAGGGACCATTGGACAGAGATTTTTGTTCTGTGATGAGAGACAGAATCAGAGCTGTCCAAATAATAAAAAACAGATTCCTGAAGTGGGTTGTTTTGGAGCGAGACTCAAATTTGATTTATTGCTCATTGTAGGGCCTGTTTATCTGTTGGTGTGAATTTTCATGTGGCCACTGGTATATGTCAAAATTGTGAAAGTTTAATAAAAGTTTGAATATAAAGTGCATTTACATTATTTATTGTTCTACTTCTGTTTAAAATGTAACAATAATGTGCTATCCAGTCAGACAGCTGAAAGTATTCAGTAGCTAATCAAATGCCATTAAAGGCAGAATGTGAAAATGGAATACAACCCAATTCTTTCCAGGAATACTTTTAGTCTAATTTTAATTGGTTAGCTAAGAACTGTAAATTCTAAACACGTTTATAGAAATTAAAAGCTGATTGTGTGATATTTGTAAGAGGTGGCAATCAGTTTAGTTTTGACCCCTCAGAAAGTATTACGTAGTCCTAACTCTTGTTAGCTTCATCTCTTACAAAATAGAGGGGGGAAAAAAAAATCATATGCACTGTCCTTGTCACAGTGTAATGCCAACTGCAACAGGACTTATTTAGAACCACTTGTCAGCCATTACAAAATGGCACAGTGTAGTCAGGCACTAAGAAGGAAAGACAAATATTTGTAGTGTAAAATTGAGTTGTATGTGGTGTCAAACTGGACAGTAGCTCCAAAATGCTGGGTCAGTTGGTCTACCAAGATATATTGCTAAGTGTGAAGGGACTTCTCTCTTTAGAAGGTAACTTCATAATTTTTTTGACAATAATCAAAGAGCATATCTGTGACCTCATTTGTTTTTGTCCCTTCAGAAGTGGTTTAACTGCCATAGTTACCCAGTCTGAGACACGCCCCTGGTGGCACCTCCAGTGCCTTCTAAACTTACAATAATAAAACTGGTAATACTTTAATCATCAAAATACAGTTGCACGGTTCCACTTTACATGCTGGTTCATACTGCTGCCGTAGAGCAGAAAGTTAGCAGCTAAAATATCAAAATTGCTTCTCAGAATATGTCAGTATACAGAATTATGGAAAAGATGGGTAGAAAGATCAATGGAGTTGCAGGTGTGTAACATAGTTTGTGAAGGGTCTAGTGGGGTGGATGTTTCCTATAGAGTAAAATGTGGTTTCCATCCTCTCTGAGCTTCTGAAAGCACAGCAAATTACTGTCCTTTCTTCTGTTTGCCTGTTCTTATTTTTTGTATTGAGAAAGAATGACTTACAAGAACAACAGACCTTCCTAAAGAAGTGTACAGACTTGTACAGAAGTGATGGTAAGTGAATTAAAAGTAATGTATACTGGAGAGGAAAGTAGTATGTCACTGTACTTTGCACTCTATTAAATTAACAGTGTCAACTGAGGCAAAGGAATCTTCTATCACAATAGACATCTCAGTATCAACTTCTCAATATGAACCTGCAGATAAAAAATTAAAGACTATGGTGAAGTTGCAAGATGAATAGGTGACAACATAGTAATGCTGTGGGCAGTCCTGTCTGAATTCCTATGTGCAGTTGCTGATTGCTGGCTCTCAAAACTACAAAACTTAAAGGGATGTTGGAGAAGTTTGAGAACTCAAATGTTGAAGAAGGACTGCAGCCAGGTGGCAAAGGTTATCTAGTTTGCCTTGGAAAGAAAGGGTGACTGCTTAACCCGAGTCAGAGGGGCTGAAGCTCTTCCTTTTGTGTTCAGGATCAGAGCTGAAGGCTCTAAAGAGCTCACACCAATGATGGTTGTAAAGGTCACTCTCTAAAGTTTTATGTCCCTTGGATTCACCACTCTTAGATTTAAGAGTCAGCTTTATTATTTTAACTCGTTTACAAGGAGACAGTATATGTGACTGCATAGATTTATCTAGCAGGGTTGCTCTTTTTCCCCATAAACTTGCTCTTCTAGAATGTTGAGCGCATGAAAAAAAAGTTTATTGGAAATTATTGTATTTGAAAAAGGCCTTAGCTATTCCCCAGAAAGAAGAGAAACGAACACAGGGTCAATTTACAACCTGACCTGAAAACACAAAGTTGATAATCGGCCATCATTGCTTATTGTATCTATGATCTGATTTGTTGAAATGCTCAATAAATCCACTATTAGGAGAAAAAAGTGCTTACATGCATTTTTTTCTTTAAAAAATTAAACAACAAAATAAAAGATTGATTGACAAGACATCAATAAAGCTTTGAGCACACACTGCTGACCTTTTTTCTTTGCACTGCAATCTGTGTTTATTAGAATTCAGCTCCTATAAATACGTTTCTGTGGATAAAAAACGCAAGCAGGTTCTTAGGAGTTTTGTTCAATAAACTTCTGTGAAAATTCTAAAGACTTAATACATGGCTTTCAATTTAATTCATTCTGTCTTCCCTTCTTAAAAATAAGATATAAGTGAGGATGAAATAGGTTTAGCTGGTGAAATCTTTTTTTCTAAAGATGTATTCTTAAATCTCACCCTTCCTTTTTAATGTCTGCTACAGCAGTTCATTCAGAACAGGCAGGATATATATCATCTCACGCCTGGTACTGTAGGCTATTTCTTCTCTTTAAATAAAAAACATATTATAAAATCTGTGCTGGACTTGAGTGTAGTAAGCACTCAGGTTAGTGACTTCAAAAGTAGAGCTGCAATGAGGCTTTGGCAGGCACTAAAGAATACTGACCAACTCCTTAGACCCTATTTTCTATTTAATCTGACCAAGAAGAAAATCTCTTCAGAGCCATTCAAAACCATAAAGGTGGCACAGCAATGATGTCAAGCCTTTTAATTTTATTGCAGACCTAGTGATATTCCTGTATTAGGGTTTCTGTGCCAAAAGCCCTGACTCTTGGAGCCCTGTGAGGATCTCATTCATTTGGTATTGCTGAAGTAAATGTGTAGTTGATGTTACTCCTAAGAACAAGTGAAATAGAAACCTTAGGTTGAAATTGTCAAAATTTGAAGCCTAATGATAAAAGTCTCTGGATGTAGGCTCAGAATTTGCTCCTCCTCCGCATATGTTTTACTGGATGGAGCCTTCCTCTGTCCTGGTGTCAGACTAGCTGTGTGTTTTTACTGAACTGTTCTGTGATAGTAGAAAAGTCAGTGTTATCAGATTTTGTCTCAGAGTTTTCTTCTTCCTTAGTAATTCCTAAAAATTAATTGTTTTTCTTCACCATTTTCAATTGTCCTCTTCTAACACAATATTGTTGGCTCAAGCATCTTTGCCTTGATTAATGATACTAATCTCTGATTAATTTGGACTATTTCCTTCTCTTCTCTCTCTGTGGTGTTTTGGTGTGGTGGTTGTGTCGGGTTTTTTTCCCCGCAAATCTCAATCTCTCTCTGTTTTGTTTGACAGGAAAATTCTTCCACTACATACTGGCTGTTTTAGGGGTTCACAGAGTGCAAAATAGGAAAAAAATGCTGGTATTTCTTGACTCAACCCACAGAGAGCATCTGCTGTACACCTGGAATGGTCCCATGTAGCATGAATATACACCCAGAGTGCTTGAGCTCAGAGGTACCTGGACAAGTGGGCTCTAGCCCCGTGTTAGCACTGAAAATCAGAGGGCCTTTTCTCTTTTGGACACTGAGTGGAAATTGGATTGACTGTATTAGTCTAAATATTTTTAAATATTGATGTTAATTGATTTTTTTCCTCTGTTTTGTTCTCATCTAAGTAGAGGTAAAAATGCTAACCTGTCTTTGAAAAGGGTTTATGGTTCCTGGATGGAATTGTCTGTATACACAGGAAGTACTATTCTACTTGGTCTCTTAAACCTGGCAACACCTGCAACAAAATAACATTGAATATGATTATTTCTTAATTTTGACTATGCTGTCATGATCGGGGTAAGGTTGCACACAAAACAGATGATACAATTCCTGTAAAACAAAAAATGAGAAGGAAGAAGGCACATAGCACCCTGCAAAGACCATAAAAAGTAGAGTTTGCTCTGTACTCTCCTACATCTACAGGGGGAAAAAAGTGCATTATAGGTGATTTTATCAAATGCAAAAAATTAATAAGATTTCCCACTAACAGGAAGAAGGTGGTACACCTTTTTACAAATTCTGTGCTTTATAAAACATACCATATACTACAAAATCATTCCCATTTCTGTATATGTAATTTATGTAAAAGACAGCCACACTCCAGTCAAATTTTATCTATTAAATATAAGACTTTAAAGAGACATGCAAGCATTTCTTTCATTTATAAGAGGACTATATAGAAATTTAATTCTGCTTATTCAGTAAAAATTTATTTCACAAGCTCTGATCATTAGGATTATTATTAATTACTGTGCCATTCATCTGCACTGACAAAAAAAATTCAGATATAACTGAGGACATTAAAAATATTGGATTAAAGAATTAGCTCTGGCAGATTTTAAATAGAGCAAAATAAAATCTGAGCACATACAAGGTAATCGTTTAGCTACTTTCATAGCACATTGTTTGAATAGTTTGTATTATGGATGTGAAGTTGCCCTCAAGGAGGTTAGTTAAAGTAATAAAGGCTTCCATGTGCCTCAGGAGCCACTCCCTTTGTGATATGACCTTTCTGTGACTTCTGAGCTCAACTCATTATGAAGAGAGAAAAATGTGTATTTTAAGTCTTCTTGAAAGCTTTTCAGGCATTATGTTTAGTGGTGAGGTTTTTTGGTTTTTTTTTCTCATTTTTTTTTCTCATTTTCTAAACTAGTTGCAATTGAGAGTGTGGGGGAGAAGAAATAATCATAGAATTGGTTAGGAAAGATCTCTGAGATCATGAAGCCTGTCAACTCAGCACTGTCCCTAAGGGCCAAATCTGCACATCATTTAAATCCCTCCAGAGTTGGTCACTCCACCACTTCCCTGGGCAGCGTGTTCCAAGGCTTGACAATCCTTTTGGTGAATAAATTCTTTGTAATATCCAATCTAAACCACCCCCTGCCCCCGAAGCCTTCCTGAAGCGCTGGTGGCCTGTTGAGGGGGTTCTTCGCGTGTAGTGTGCATCTTCTGTACTGGCAGCAAACATGGTGGGTAGAGACCTTTTTTCATGTGGTATAGATTTTTTATGTTTAGTTGAAGGTTTAAGAAGAAAGCCATTAAACTCTGAAAGTTGCCATAACCTTACAGGACTACTCAGCAAGACTGCAGAAGAATTATTTTTACCCATGTGGAGCTGAGCAGGTCACTGCCCAATAACCTTCTGTCTGTGGAAACCCAGATTGCTGAGGTAAAACTGGGAAAAATAAGGAGAAATGTTGTGAAACAGTAACTTCATATATGTGCTCCTTTCTAGCCTCATTCCCATTTTGTGGTAGCTGGTGAATTTTCTAAGTATGTGGGTTCAGAATTACCAGAGAATTTCTGCAATCTTTTCTGGTTGCAAATGGTTCAGCGAAATAGATTTTGAGTGAAGGCATGGGGTTAGTGCTGCAGAGCTGTGGCAAGTCACCTGTGTGGTGCTTTGCAGTGGGGTGTGTGGCCAAACAGAGCATTAATACTCAGGTTTTCAGGAGATATACAAATGCTGAGGTTGATTATTTTAAAAATTGTTCTAGCTAAGATTCAGTAAAAATTCATTGTTAAAAAAAGTGTGTTAAAAAAGCCTCTTGGCTAGGATGTTTGTTAGAAGTGCAGACAATTTTTTCATCTGAGCAAATATTTGTAGGAAATTTTATGTGTAGAGGTGTACATAGTTTGCCCTGCAGAATTTACCAGGGTGCATTTGGGAATATTTTGCTCACTCAGCTGTAATCTTAACATGAAGTGTAGAATTTGGTACACCATTTCCATTTCAAAGATCGCTTAATATCGTTTCTGCAATTTTTTAATTTGTTTAATTAAACTTAGCACTCCATTCCACTTCATTAGATCTATTTAATTTTCATGTATCTAAGCAGTTTTTCAAGTACATAATTAAGAGAATAGTTTTATAAAATCAGTACTTTTTTATATTAACATCCTCAAGAACAGGAACTATATTTTCCTCTTGATTAGCACGTGACGATAAAAGCATTAGCATAAAGTAATAAAAAGGAAGTAATCTATTCCTTTTTAATAAGTCCACCCTGAAGCTGGCCAGCAGGTATTTTGAAGAATGTAAGATCTGTGTGCTTTACTGAAACTTTGCAGGAGAAGTGAATGCAACAATACTCTTGATATTAATTTTTTGCTGGCACTGTTCCTCATGAAGGCAAGTGATATGTAGTGTGCAACTGGGAGTTCAGCTTTGGGCTTCAGTTTGAGTACTGTACAGAGGTGGATTTCATTAAGACAGCTTTTGCAAATGAAGTAAATGGGATTCAGAAAAGGTAACTTACACATGGTCAGTGAGTAAACTGGAAGCAGAACTAGCAGAGTCCCCAGCAGTTTTCTGTGTTATACTTGCTCAGAGAGGAGACAAGACTGCAGTGGTTCTCACGTTGCCTAGTGGCTACAGCCTATGGATGTCTGGAGCAGGAGATAATGTTTTACAAATTGATCTTTGTATAGAATGAGGATTAATCCCATTTGCATTTTCTTCTGATAGGCCAGTGGTATGACTGAAGAGAAGAAATTACTGTATGCGTTCATCATCATCTCAGCAAAATAAAAAATGCTGTGTTGAGAGATATTATACAGTTTCAGTCTGTAGTTACTTGAAAAATGGACATAAAATATAGATGGAAAAGATGAGGAAACAATGTCGTATTCCACAAGAGCCACCTATAACTGCCTTACACTCAATAGCCAGTGGGATTCGTATAATGAAAACTAATCTACAGTACAGCAACAAGATGAATCTGTGTAATTTAGTTCCCTGAACTCACTAACTTCTGTGGTCTTTGAAGCTGATTTTCAATATATTCTTCTGCTAAACTGTTTTATGCAGCTGGAATTTTGTATGCCAAAAGCCATACAATACTGAGGAGTGAGTGAATCATTCGCCAGTGTATTTGGAGGCCTTGTGTGTGCATGTGCTTATGTATGTTTATGTGTAAATATTTGAGGGTGTTATTGAAAAGAAAATATGACAACTGGGAAGCATATGTTCCTGATTTAGTTCCCTACAATGGCAGACAGCTGTCTCCCAGATCTCTCCCTTCCAATGGGCCTAAAAATCGTGTGCTATGTGCCACACTGCACTGTGGCCACAGTGCACGTCACAGTACGCTTCACCCTGCGTGTGACACTATGCACAGTATACGTTGCCATTACACCCTCATGGCATTTATTTGGAGACTAAAAGTCCATAAATCTTCTTCCACAGGAGGAAGATGAGTGAGATTTGTGGCATAGCTGAGATCCACTTGAGAGTTAAGATGTCACTTTAATCCTATGCAGCTTCAGAATGAAACCAAAGTAAATGAAACTGTTTCAAGTCCTTATCTGCTTTAGATAAACTTCAGAAAAGCTCTGTCAATGCACAAGCATTATACTCTTAAAATAATATTTTAAGCCTTGAAAACATTTTGGAAACTTACACTGTATCTGACAGTTCAGCTCCAATGGATGTAATTAAGCCAAAGCTTAATAAAATTAGATTCCTTTTAATGTATTTTCATGTGTCTTATGTAGAATAAAATTAATTACATGTGGTTCAGTCTAAAGGCAGCTGAGGTGCATAGGAATCCCTCACATCAAAGTTTGTGAGTTTTTCTTGTAAAAGGGAGGAGCAGAACCTTTCCATGACACTTGAAAACCAATAGGATTGGTAGCTCTGTTAATAAAACACTTAGCCAAACTTA
Organism: Climacteris rufus; assembly: GCA_013398175.1. Taxonomy (NCBI): domain Eukaryota; kingdom Metazoa; phylum Chordata; class Aves; order Passeriformes; family Climacteridae; genus Climacteris; species Climacteris rufus. The sequence goes on from VZRZ01007765.1 coordinate 122,048, forward strand.
CTGTTTTCTCAAATTTCAGCTTTATGGATATTGATAAAAGCTCTTGAGGTTTCTTGATGCATCCTTTAATTTGTGTGTATTAGGCCATTACCAGTTCTTGAGAAATATTTCCATGACAGGCCAGGCCTTACAGCAGTACTCAGTGTGCTGAGACACTCAGATGATGGGTGCACCTGCATCTTGGCATCTGTGTCTTTTTCCTTGCAGGAGGTTGTGGCAGCTGGTGTGCAGTGATCAGTCCTACAACCTGAGCATGTTTATTTGGCAAGGGGAACAAAGCATAGGAGACACTTGACAATAAGCAGTTTACACATGCATCTGTTTGACACAAAAACTGATCAGCCCATGCTGGGAAGCCAAACAGATCTGACTTTCAGGTCAGGTATGAGGGTACATCCAGCCTGCTGTAAGTGGTGAGACCTGGCTTTTGGCTTGCTCTAACATCATCCCTGCTGATCTGCAGAAAAAGGGACCATAGTTGATCCCTCATTTTGGCTTGTTTTTCTTTAAATATTATTGCTGAACTAAACTGATGGAGTAAGTATCCCAGTAACCAGGCTGACACACCATCTTTATAAGCTACAGCAGAGCCACTCTGGGGCTCTTGCAATCCTATTAAAGAAGCTTGGTCCCTAGTTGCCTCTGCAGAGGAGGAGTGTGCTTTTTGAACTACATTCTGAGAAGATCAGTGTGTTAAATATTTCAGACTTAAATAGGAATTAGCAACATTGTTCTGTCTGAAAGTGATTAATTTTGAGAGTTCCTCTGGCAATCGCTGTTAAAAGTCTTTGTATTAAATTTGCCATATTGCAGTCTCTGTTTCCATTCCATGTTTGAATGGCAGTTCATTCCACAGGCTCGGTGCAGGGGAATTATGATGATATTCAATTAGCCAGGTAGCCTCCGAAGATTTGCTAATGCACGTATAAAATAGAAATCCACTCTTAAAGCTTCTCTGACATGCACTTTCATTTTAACCACTAAATAATGGTTATATAATGTACAAAAGGCAGCCTCTGTGCTGGTGTTCCAGGGATGAGTGGTGTCCCTCGTACACCAGAAGCACGGTCTGCATTGAAGGGGCAGAGACCTGAGAAATGATAAAACGTTAAGCTTTGCTTTGCTTGAGGAGGTGTCACACGTAAAATGGGGTGTATGGAACTGAGAGATCAAGGGCTGTTTAGGACCATTTTGCATCACTGAGTGAAGACTCAAATACAAATTCTAAGTACAGTAAATAATATATGCTCAAAGATTAGTCCTTGATTTTTTTTCTTAGCATTAGAAAACACATGTGTGTGTATATGTATGGTGATGTTAAAGACAGGTATTCCATGTGCACAAGGAACTCTGCTTTCAGGATGTGTGACTTTCATTGTAGATAAAAGGAACTGACAAAGAAATAAAAGAACAAAATTAAAACTCCAGGAGAGAATAGAGTATGCAAGACTCCCTTGTTAACAACAGACATCTGCCAACATACAGACAAACTGTGAAGGGAGCTTGTTTTATCCTTAGGAGCATTACATGGAAAAGAGTCCTACCAGTATTAAGTTGTGTACATTCCAAACTGAAGAACCCCTTGTACCAAATTCTCCATCAGATTTTCACATTTTCTCACCAGTTTATTCATGCTACAGTTTTTTGCTTTTGATCACTTATGTGTTTTGTGGTTGTTGTTTTTGTTTGTTTTGTGTTTTTGTTTTTTTTTTTTTAATGAAAGTTGTATTACAATTCTGTATACAATACATCTCTTCTGTGTTTAATATGAACTGCTGATAAGATTATGTGTGGTATCTTAATAGATTGTAAATTCTACTAGTTTCTGGGACTGGACTTCTTTTAATCTCAATCTTTGTAAAACTGAAACATTAAACATTGAGAGCCAGAAAAAAAGAAAAGTGTATTCTTAATAGGTATTGCACATTTCAAGCAAATTATGACAAATTGCGTGTTAGACGAGATCCTAATAAATTCCAATATGTGTAAAGCATTATGAAAAAAGCAGTTACAATATACAACAGTACAAATGCCAAATGTGTTCTATCACTTAAACACTGTATTTCTGAGCAAGAGTTTTCTGGTGTTTTAATAGCATTTCTATTGCTATTTAAGCTTTCAGGGAAATGAAATATTTTACTCAGAGTGATGGAAACTGAGGAGCTTCTAGAGTGAACAGATGAATGAAAGCATGCAAAACATATGCCGTGAAATTCCATGTTTGATCTGACTGATGAAATAGAGCTTGAGTTTTGGAAATAAACACACACAAAAACAACAGGAAACTCCTACAAAGGAGTTTTGATGTGTTCTAAAGGCCTATATCACTAAAGCCAAGGAATTTTTGCAGTTTTTAAATGTTTGCAGCAAGTTTTTATAGTCCCTCTCTGAGTTGGCTATCATGCAAAATATGACACTACAGGAAAGTTTGTAGAGAGCATTGTGATACAGAAAGGAATGGCTTGTGACTTTGTAAGAAAATAGAGGCCACAGCTATGCAGGATTTTCATTATTCATTTCTCAGTAGTTTCTCAACTGAATGTTGTCAGACCATTATTGCAGACTTAAAGTTTAGTTGGAATTTAAATAACATCCCCCAAACACACTGTACACACCAATTTCAGCTCAAATTTTTCTGACTTAGTCTTCAATGTTGCTGTTGAGGCCCTGACCTTGTGTCTGTATAAAGTAAACTGAACAGTTAAAAGCTACAGAAGAAATTTTTTTTTCCCAGGCTTCATTTAGCAAAAGGTGCCATTTGCCCAGCTGTTATGTGATGATATCTCTCATTTCATATTCAGAAACTGGGGGAAGACTGTGCTAGACTGTGAAATATGTGAACAAGTAGTTTATTCTCAATGAACACCTGTAACAGCAACCTGTAGCAGTGTTCTGGCTTGATTTAAGGAGGTCAGTTTTGCACCAGCTAGAGCAAACAAATTATTCCAAAGGTGGAATCTCAATAATCAGAGTATGAAATAAGAACGAGAGATGGGCAATCCACTTTAGACAGTGACTTACTGCAGCAATTTAAAAATTATACAGTAGCTCATTACTTGTAGAGGAGGTGTTTGCAATAAGATAAAACTTCAGCCAGTTTCTCCAGTACTTCAGAGAGAAAAAGACAGTTTGCTTTTAGTTACAAAGGGAATCTAAGTTGTTGCCCTGAGTTTTTCAGTTCTGCAATGTTTTCATTCTTCTGTAACAGTTTATCACACATTCTCTGTAAACATAGCCATGTTTTTGTAACTGTATTCTATTGTTTGCATTCCTTTCTCCTGGGCGGAGATATTTGATGGATGATTCCTTTGACCAGTGTGATTGGGGGGTGGCGATTGCTCCCTCCAATCCGCGGTATTTTCTAGAGGACATATAAATAAAGTTCGGGGTCTCTGACCCCTCAGTTTTTGGCCCGCAGTCCAGACTCCTCTCTTCAACGTGTCTGCGTCTTTCTTTTGTGTCCTAAGTGCGACACTAAGTCTAGAAAAGTAGTGCTGAGCATGTATGGTCTGTCTTTTTACGAGATGATCTAACTTCAGAAGAGAGTGCATTTGCCAGTGTGCAGTATTTAATGCTGTCAGTATGTTGGTGAGAACCACTTAGGTATTGAAGTTAACGTTGTGGTAGTGAACAGTGTCAGTATTGTCTGTCTTAGGGTCTTGCACAAGTTTTCAAGGAACCATACTGATAATTAGTTTTCCCTGGGAAGCAACCATGCAGATGAAATTGTCTTAAAGTGAATTAGCCGTGCTTGGGGATCGTGAGCAAGGGAATAGTAGAGTGGAGCTGGCTTGAGGCATTTTGACTTGAGTGTGGCTGGGGGCAGCATCATGTCCTGCACTCCCTACATCTCCAAAAAGTCTCACAGGATCCTTCTGCACCTGCAGCCAGGGTCTAGCATTGTCGGCCTCCCTCCCTTATCTGAGAAATGCTTTGGGAGCTGTTGGCTTCTTGCTAGTTTTGCCTTGCTTGTGTTAAGCAAGCATGGTGAATGTCATATTCCTTCAACACTTCTTGGGGGGGTCAGGACAGGCAAATTTCTGTGTCCCTTTAAAACTTTACCCTCCGAGTTATTCCACCAGTGCAAAAGAGTCAGTGGATCAATCCCAAGCCTGTAAGACAATCTTTGTTTAAAAAAAGGGAGAGTTATATTTCAGCATTTTTCTAACAATTATAGTAATCAAGCTAAATTATCCATAAACCAGAAAAAGGTATCAATTTTACATTTGAAGGAAAGTTTTTTATTAAAAGATAGTTTTGTTTGGTATTTTATGCCTGGGATATAACCACTTTAGCCACCCAGAAACCACTGTGGTTGTTTTTTTGTCTATTATTTCTGGGCAAAGTTATTGAGAAAAAATATTAGAATCTGAGGCAGTTCCAAAAGATGTTTTCTTGCCCTGACTCAGTAATTCTGTCTTCATAAATTCATGCTGTCTCGTGGATTGTCATCCTGGTTATATATCTCCTTTAACCACAAAAAGCCTTTTTAAATGGGGATAAGTTTACCTGGAATTCAGTTTGGATTAGCAGCAAGGTGTAAGGGTGCTTTGCTGTGCACAGAGCCAGGGGAGCAGGAGGGCAGGGAGCCTGTCCTTGGCTGTTTCTGTAGAGCTGCTCCTGGTGAGGGCAGGGTTGTATCTCCTAGCTGCTCCTGCCTCCTTCCTCAGTTGTTGTCACAGTTAGCACCTTTTTGGGGTGATTGTGTGCTTGGTCCTGTGCTTTTGTAACCAATAATCCATGCACTGAGCAGAAATTAAACTTTTAAAGGTATCCATAATATTGGAAAACTTGTCTTTCTTTTTTATGTTTGTTTTGTTTTGTTTTTTGTTTGTTTGGTTTGGGGGTTTTTTTGGTTTTTTTTTTTTTTTTATGACTGTTAATGAGACTTGTTCTTTATTCCCATATTCCCCAAAGGTAATAATTATGAGAAGCTCACCAGGCACCTCTCTTAACAACACTGCATTTTTGGAGATGAGGGGGCACAGCTTTTTCAATAACTTTGCTGCCTAAACTTTTGTTAAAAGACAGTAATTTACATAGTAAACCCATTAATGGACAAGAATATTCTTGAAAACATGTTCCTTTTGCGTACTTTGGGGAAAGTCAGAGGTTCAAAACTGATCTTTCAAGCAGAAAAATTGAGTGGTTGAACTGTTCCAACTTATTTTGCTGAAATTAGCTATTTTGAAATTTGAGTTCTTTGCCTGTGCAAATACCAGAGCAGGGTTCCTTTTTCCAAGCATAATTTCAATGGCAGGATTTATTTCAAGGATTATGTTGTATTCATTTCACTTACCAAATAAAAAGAGACCATTCCACTGAAATTCAAAAAATAAACCTGAAGCAGTGTAAATTATTTTTGTAACATCTATCTTCAACACGGAATGAAAGAATGAAGTCTGGAATCATTCCTGCATTGAAAATTAAGGCATTTGGGTTCGTCCCTGGCTCCACTGTTGTGTTTTGCTTGAGGAAATTGTATCATCTGTCTCAGCTTTAGTCTGTAAAACTAAAAGAAGTGCCAAAGTGTTGTGAGACTATTATTCCTCAAAAGGGACAAGTGCAAATCAAGAGCAATCCTGCTAAATACAGGGTTGTATGTCATGACAGTCAATTTATGTATTGTATGTGTTTTATATGAGGTATTTAGCATTTTTCCTTCATGCATCATTCTGATTTCTACAATTGTATTCATGGCTGTGTATTTCCAATATAATTGGAGAACAAATTCAGCCTGTGGGTTATTAATGATTGTAAATATAATTTCATAAGTAGTTCTTGCCCATAAATGGTTGGTCATCTAAATAATGTGGTGTTTTTTTCTGCTTTTTGGTGAGATTCAAACCCAAGAGACTAATAATTATTGCCTAAACAGTGATATCCAGTTAGAGAATCCTTTCAAAAGTGTATGCAACCAGCTGACTGCATTACATGATAATTCAATGGCAACTCTTGTAAGTCTGCTGCTGAAAAATTATTGATTTCTGGATTATTTGTCCCTCTTTCATGTCAGACTTATTCTGTAGCATTCTATGTCTGAAAACTACAAACTTGACTGATTTTGTAGCAGTAAAGGGCTACTCCAGTCACTCAGAATTTTACATTGTATGAAGGCAACCAACAAAGCATGAGGCCAAATACTGGAAAGCAGGACACATGCAAGTTAACTCTGCCACACCGGCTGGGTTTTGGCTTCATTAGTACTCCTGGTGCTTTATTTCCAGCACAGTATTTCTTGCATGCTCCAAGACTATACATGACAAAGGTAGTTTATTTTTAATCACCTTGTTCCAGAGAATGCTGCACAAATGACTGGTTGTGTTTTTGGAGACTCTGTAGCACCATTAATAGGTTTCTGTTGAGGACTTTGCATCTTTAACTTGTTCAAATGTTTTTAGTGGCTTTTGTGGTTGATTAACGCATTCTATTTTCATTTGCCTATCAGCTAGTTTTTCCCCAAAGGAAGTCTTGTGACTGTGTTTATAGGCTCCGTCTCCAAGGACAGCTTATTGATGCCTTTTCTAGTCTCTGAATAGCGTTTTCCATCTGTTTCTGCTTGCCTGGCTCTGGTTGTTCTATTACTCATTTTTGCATATATTTTTGCATGCTATATTTTTTTACTATTTTATGTTATTTGTGGATGTTAGATATTTACGAGTCATCCCATTTTTGTAATATTTCACCATTCATTCAGTTTTGTGAAATAGCAGTTGTATCTCTCTTCACAGACAAGGTAGACAAAAGCATGAGGGATTTCAAGTGGTCCCAGAGAAGTTCCTGAACCCATGGCTTGACATGTTAGGCCAGATTCTGGACCATGACTTCTAACTTTCTCTCCAGCAAATCAAAGTTGAGCTGATGTTGTGATGATTTTTAAAACTGCTTCATCTCTTGGGAGTATTGGTTCTCATAGACTATGATGATATCTATTCAGTTAAGAAAAAGGTCTTTTTGCAGCCAAATATCAAAGAAGCTTTGGGCAGGCACAGGAAAATTGGTAAAAATTTCATTGGTAGAAATTTCTGAGAAGTTAAAAAATGCTAAGATGTATAAATATTATATAGTGCACAGGATGTAGCAACTTGCTAAAGTGTGTAGCTGCTCATTGGGGCATAGCTAAGCTTCTTTTCCTCACAGCTCTACTGAACTTGTAAGAGTCTGCTATGACTTTAAAGTACAAAAACCCCAAAGCAGATCCACAGTCTCCAGGCTGTAAGTGTTGAGTCCAGCAGGTTTCACTTGCTGCACAGTTCTCTAGGATCAGTGAAAGCATAAAATCTCTGCTGTCCTGCCTTCCTGGACTACTGTGAAAGGAATGTGGCCTGTCCACAGGTTCTGTGTTCTGGTCACTTGAGATGCTCAGCTCTTCTGAATCGTTACTCAGGATACTTAGTTTGAACTTTTGGTCTTAGCATTGAGAAAGACAAAATGCAGCATTGAGCACTGTTTGGAGCTGCTCTGGATGGGTACTTTTACACTAAGCCATTTTTCAAAGGAAAAGGATTCTTTCTAATAATGCTTTTAGCCAGAAATTTATTGCTGTGCTTTTCAAGATGTCTTGGAATGCTAGCACAAGTTTGCTGTACAAATCTAATTATCTCAGCTTGCCTTTTTTTTTTTTTTTTGGCAATGTTATTTTGATTTATTTTTGAAGCTGTTAATGAACTGCATTGGGAAAGAGATTACATGATTTATGTAACATTTATTTTCTTTTATTCTTTGTGATCTGCCTTGTTATAAACCATGAATTGTTTAAGTGCTATTTTTGCTTTGAACTAGCAGGAGAGTGGCAGCATCTCTTGTAGGATTTGTTAATTTTTCTGAATTTATCTAAAACATGACTTACACACCAGGCTGTACTTTCACATGAAGGACACTTCTGTGGTGATCCTCTCCTTTTAAGAGTGAAAGAGTAAGTGAGGTTCTTTTCCCACCTTTGGCCTCACTAATGAGATCTGCAGGGGGGAATCAACATCAGTTTTCTCTTATGGCATAATGACAGAGTTTCCTGGAGATTGAGCTATCAACGCTGATATTATTTAATTGGGGAAAGAGTTTAGTCCAGCCACAGGCATGCATACTCAGCTGGAGAAATACTTTTTCTAGACGAATGTAGTTTTCTAGTCTCTGAGCAGAGGTTCAGGACAATCTTTCTGACCAAATATTATTTCTTGTTCCTGAGAGGGAGATCATTCCTTTAGCCATTGAAAACCAGCAAGCTTATGGTCATTCACTAAAGATAACAAGAAGCTTTTGTACAAGTTGGGGAAATCCTGACCAAGTGGAGAAATTAAACCTCTGAACAATTAGGTTATTTTAATTCTTTTTTTTTTAAACATCTCTAGAAGCTATGGTTAACTTAACAATGTAAGTAAAAGTAGTAAGGAGTATCTTTTATGAAGGTTTAGTGATGCTCCAAAACTTAAAAGTCTGGTGTTTTGGAGCAATTTCTCAGAAGTGAATGTATTGTTTGGCATGCCAGATTAAAAGGCTCTAGAGGAAAACTTCAAGGGAAATTAACCTTGCAGTCGCTTTCTGTTCTTTCAAGTAGTCGACCTAAATTTTTACAGTGGTTACAGTGGCTATTAAACAAGTCTCCTTTTTTTTGTTACATTTTAATTGTAAAAATACTGCATATGTTCTGAACCATAAACAGAGCTGAAATCGCTGACTGCACGGATAGTCCTGTCAGTGGAATTATTGCAGTAGTATTTTCTAGTATTTATGACAGCAACTTTCTCGAGAAAAAAAAAAATCCTGATATCAGCCAGTTAACTACTGTACATAGTGGAACGTATATATAAAAGATATAAAGCTATACATGCTGTGTGTATATATACACATGTGTACAATGTGCATTTTTGTCTATAAGAGCATTAAAAGCCACAATCCTTTTGCTGGTTTTGAACTTCAGTTAAATTTCCAGCCTAAGAAATATTTTCTACACCCATTTTCGCAGTAGAGACATTCTGTCTTCTGCCTATAACTTTTGTTTGAGCAAATGTTGATCCTAATGATGAAGGGAAGAGAGATGGTGTTTGGATTTTCTTTTCCTCCCATTGAAATTAAAGGAAAGAAAAAGTGATTCCAATGTTAGTTGAGGAATTAGTTCACGTAAAGGGTCAATAGCTGGGGTTAGTACTTAAAAGTATTCCTTCTCTTAAGAAAAATAAATACAATGTGCAGTTAGCATTAAATAGTGCAATTTTGTACCTCAAATTATTTAGAAAGTTAAAACATTTTCCCTATGATTTTGTGACTCTGTAATGTAATATCAGCCGTTCTGTGCTGTTTAGCAGAGTTTGAAAAATGACATTGTAAACTTTTCTTTGTTACTCACATTTTTGAGGGGAGGTTATACACAGTGTCAAGCCCTTGTCTGCTATTGAGCCAGTGTGAGAGTACCTCAAAGATGTGTTAGTGTGTAGAACCAAAACTTGTGTGTCCAAAAAAAAAGACAATAGAGGGCTAAGGTGGGATGTCAGCTATCTATTAGATATTTGCACTCTGGAGAATGCTGGCTGAAAACTGTAAAACAACTTTGTATCTGGCTTGCAGGTTATCAGTGTGTTGAGACATTTGGCTGTTTTCTATAGGAATGAAATGTGTTCCCGTGTGACTTTCAAATCAAGCCCATTTTAACAAAGTTTTGGGTAGCTGTTTCCTGAGGCACCTAAAGGAGTATTTGTTGAGTGATTGTGGGCACCTCACAGCACCCTCACTGTGTTAGCAGCATGGAGGGATGTGGAGCCGAAGGTCACCCAAAACAAACCCCTCAAGCTTTGGACCAGTTGCTGCTGCTGGAGTATCAGAGCTCACGTCCTGTGTGCTCCATTGCCCAAAAACAGCTTCTGTGCTGTCTTCAGTAAAAGGGTTATAAAGAAATCACACAAAACCACAACATATGTATCTCGATAGTCAAACTGTTTCTCACCAGTAAGTTATACTCCCTTGTACCTGTAATGCAAGACTATATTTTCGTTTACAGGAGTGTGCTTGTGACTGAAAATCCAGCCGCCATTTAACATGTATGAGAGCACAAATTTGATTGAGAAACAACAATCTTTAGTCCAAAATCCATTTTGGGTTAAGTGTGACAATACATTTCTATATACATTCAGAATATTCTTTTTAATCTGTGTTATTCCACGTAGCACTGGCTATCTCTGAACATATTCATAAACATTAATAAAGAAACTAACTCACATAATATAACACACTGTTTTTCACAGCAAATTTAGCATTATCCTCAATTTACTTCTTTTTTGTTTGTTTGTTTATTTACAGAGAAACCTACCACAGGATCCAGAGCTTCATGATTTCTATCAAAAGGTGAGAGCTACTTTGTTCAAAGATACCTGAATGATATTTGTCAGTTCAATATAAATCTGGTTGTAAAAGAAAAGATAACAATGATACATAAAAACAAAATTTAATGAAAAGAACTCACATTATGGGTGAATTTCATGAATCATGTAAAGGTGTGCATAAAAAATTGAATATGTACACTTTAGATCTCAGGTCTGATAAATATTTCATTGGATTAAGAAATGCACTCTTGAAGCTTACCTGTATATAAAACATAAGAATGCATTCTAGACGTAAGGTACTCTGTCAATTAACACACTTGTGTATATGTCTGTCTGTCACTGAAAAAAAATCTTCATAATTATTAGACTTACGGTGACTGTATCTGTAAAATTTTAAAATTGGAAGCCTTTGAATGAATAGAACTAACTGCTGAGGTCACTAACTACTTGCATAAAATACGATTGAGGAGAAATATAACTATGGGATCTACTGATACACACACTTAAAAGATAACCCTGATATTCTAAATTGTCATTATAAGTACCCTTTGAGGAGGATGAAGGCTTGCCTCTGCCATCAACAAAATCAGAGCTAAGATTACAAAAGCAGAGTTAGTCCAATGCCTGGTGCTTTTGGCCAGTTTGCCATCAATCCACAAATAACACCAAGTTTTACAGCTGCAAGTTTTAGGGAATTCCACTGTCATGAAAATGCCTTTCTGGATCAGCCTAACACTTAGATGGGGGGCTGAGACTTTTGGGTCACCAAAAGTGCACTTTGCACTGTTTTTAGTCCTCTTGAACCTGTGAGTGTCTGCATCACGTTACCTGTTCAGCCTTCTCTCAGGGCAGCGTTTCTGGGTGGCTCCCTTGGACATTCACGTGCTTTGCTTTGGGTTTTCTGTAAAGGTGCTCCTTCTGATAAAGTTTGAAACATTTCTTTTTCCTCAGTCTCACATTTATAGCGCACAGAGGAGTGTTTTGATGGGAAGTATCAATACCATATTGAATGATTCTACTGCCTGGATTTGAAAAGCCTGAGCACCAGTAATTGGTTTTGTTTTTTCAGATTTTATTGATAGTGCATTAGCAGATGGATATTTCTTTTCTGATGTCTGATATGTGACTGTGTCAAAGTGCTAGCAATTCAATGTAATAACAGGGAAATGAGTCTTCAATAAAGCAAAAGAAAATTTCACATCTGAACACATTAAGTGATAAACTAACACTGAGTTATCAGCAAGTGAGGTGAACTAATAATTCTTTAGAAGCAAATAGTAAAGAATGGAAATATGTTTCTGTCACTTCAGAAAGAGAATGATTTGGGTTATTTTGAAATGGATGTTTCTGCTCATGTTTCTTTCATTTACCTGCTTATGCATTTGTGTAGTTCTATTCTTTTTTGTTCAAGCTTACTTTAGATGTTGAGGGAAGGAGGGACAAGCATTTTCAGTGTTGAATTATCTTAACTAGTAATATGAGCAATGTGTGATGCTTTCTGAAGAATAGGTATGAGTTTCTAAGCTAATCTTACTGCTGTAAGTACAGTTTTGAACAAAAGAGGTGCATATGACTGTGGTACTACTGCAAAGGTTAGCCAGTGTAATTAATATCAGAATTTGGCTCATGGGTTCTGTGAAGACATTGTGGCCATGTTTTGCATGAAAAATGTGTATGTGGTGGTTGTGGTTTTATTCTAATATGACTGAGATCAGCAACTGCTTACAGAATCAAAATGCTGTAATTGCAGTGTAAGCAATAAGGTGTAACACACACAGCTTCTTATGCATCCTCCATACCAGGGCAGCCTTATCTTGCATGTCTGTTACCAGCTCATCATGAAGCAGATGTCATTGCATGTTTCTGTGCTTTTCTTTACTGCTGAACAAGGCTGTTTCCTTCCCTCCAGTTCCAAATAAAAATACTTAAAAAAAAATGAATCCAGTTCTCTTACTGTAACATCCAATAATGTTGAGTGTTCTGAGGTTTGAAGATGAAAGAAACAGGCCGTAAGTTATGGAGTTGGAGGACAATATAAACAAAGTGACCTTTGGTATCATGCTTGCCATATTCTGATGAATAAATTGAGTTCATGTTTAACATTCAGATAATATTCCTGGCAGAGCAAAACATTGCCACATTAAATGTTCAGATCAGAAATGTTCAATGCAGACTAAATTAAGTTGGATCTTAGGACAGAAAACTTAAAATGAGTAACATGTGGCGATATTTGATTTAACAAAGAAATGTTTCTTTTTCCTTTTTTCTTTTTCCTTTTTTCTTTTTTTTTTTACTGGAAGTTTAAAAGTATAAAGATACGCATGCCACAATGCAGTGCCAGAAACGTTAACTGCTTTTGATCTTCCTCCTCAGATATTAACATCTCCCCCTGAACACCCCCCTTGTTTGGCGTCTTAAAAATTTTCATACCAATAAACATGCAGAGAACAGCGGTCTTTGCTTCTGTTTCTTCAGCTTGTTTTCTTAGTGTTGCATGATCTATGCCCTGGAGAGGTCAATTTTAATCAGCCCCGAGGCACTGCTTAATATTTAGGGCCAAATTGTCACAGAAGGCCTGAGTTGGATTTTGATTAGTGAACACATGATTGTTTCTTGCACTGTTGAGCCTCCCAAACACATGTATGTTTTTGCCTGCCAAAATCCAGTCCTAAACTCTTTGAAGTGAAGACGTGGTCGTTCATGCTACTGACATGTGCGCTCTTTGTTTGCAAATTGGATAGTTGCACATCTGCCTGTATCCGCCATTGATTACTGTTGTACAGCTGCACCTGTATTTGATTGTGGGAATGAAAGGGTAGGGGTGGAACTGGAATTTATTTTTGGAAAGGCAGTGCCAGTTTTCTGTGAGATTAGTGTGATTCTTGGTCATTCCTGGTTTGCTGTTTTTGCAGTTTGATCTTCTGGGAAGTATTCTCCTCAGTAGTCATCTTAGGTCTGCAGGTATTGAGAGTAAAATGTAACTATATTGCTAGCATTTTAATGAAAGGTTTCTTGGCTTCATGGGAGCATTGAGTCCATGGGGAAGATGTATAAATCTAGTCATCCTTGAAAAAGACCATTAGTCATTCTGGCTTAAGCAGTGTTAAAGGGAGCAGGAACTTCATGCACGGGCCCCTTTAGGTGTCTACGATGATTTCTCAGAATTATAATTCTGGTAGGAATGCCAAGCATAGAATAATAATGCCTTTTGAAAACCACAAATGGTGGTGCTAACAGGGAACTGCGTCCAAAATAGTAATGATTTGCATTGCAGAGCAGAAATATCCAGTACTTTGATGCCACTTATATATATGTGTGTGTGTGTGTGTGTGTGTGCGTGTGTGCGCGTGTGCGTGTGTGTGTATTTCACTGAGATGAGGGAAATGCTAAAGCATATCCCAGTTATTACTTATGCATGTGGTTATATTCTGAAAGATTGAAAATATTTCAGTCAAGATCAGGATTCCATGTCTCTCTTAAGGAAGAGGAATTGGTGCCTGCCTGAAGGATTATTTCAGTCAAATATATTGGTTAGAGAAATAAAGTCAAAACTGTGTCCAAACATGCCTCAGAATTGAAGAAGGGAGTTTTCTGCCTTACTCTGACTCTGTCAAACCTGCACCATTATGACCAGCTCAGATGTAGGTTCTTTTTACTTTTTTTTTTTTAATTTTATTTTTATTTTGTGGTTTGGGAAATCAATCCGTTTGTAATTCTCCATGCATAGTCTCCAGAAAATCCACTTAGGAAGTATATTAGCATTCAGGACATCCTTGATGGAAAGAATAACTATTTTAGGTGTGGATTTTTCAGTGGGATCAGCAGGACTACCTTCTTCACAGACCTTTCCTCTGCTTGTAATGAGCACTGTGGGTTGCAGTCCTGCCCTATGTGCCAGAAGCAGCTGGAACACAGCCTTTGGTTTCAGTGTGAGCAGAGAAAGGCCTGTGATGATTTAAAAAATGGGCAGATTGGAAGGGAGCAGTCAACTAATAAAAGTTCATAACCATGCAATTATGGCATAGTGACTCTGCAAGCTGAAATTCTTTGGCCATTTAAGGCTCTCCAAGTCACACATCAACCTCTAGAGAATTTCTGCATTTATTTTTAATTTGTTTCAGTCTTACTGAAGGTTCAAATTTTGGCATGTCCAACTATACAGCATAAACTTTCAAAGAGCATGGAGCCAGAAACTTCACTGAGTTGCCCTAGACGTGTGTTAGTGTATATGCGTATATGTGTACAGAATCACTACTAGCCTGTAGGATGTGCTTTTTAACTTTCTGAATTAATTCATTCAAAGAATAGTGGGTTTGCGTGTAATAGTCTGTAACGTAACTATCATGAGGAAAAGTAATGTGCAGTCATGAACATAACAGCCACAAACTGATCTCACTGCCCCAGCCCATTCTGGACATTCTCAAGGACTGAAAATAATATATAAAGAGTGTTAATTTGAATAAAGGCAGCAGTAGCATCCCCAGTCCTGCCATAACCTCACATTAACTTTGTAAAATGAATTTGAAAATTGTGTCTTATGGTTGGTAATAGAAAGGAATTTAGGAAGGAGAGAAAAATAATAAGAGCAGGAAAAGGCATTCATCGTGATTACTTTGCTTCTTTACCTTTCAGTCTTGTAGGAGAGGCTTCAAAATGCTACACTGCATGCTGCATTTTTTAAAACTTTTTCAAACTATACAGAGATCTTAAATTATCTTTCAGTCACGGGGAAACCATTGAGATCTTGACAGGACAGTTTATTCTAAAAACCAGAAAGTGAAACAGAAAAGGTCTTCAGAGTACCTTATTGACTTTTGTTTGGGATAATAATTTTTTTGTCTGTTTTTAGTGCTGCTTATCCTTTGCAACATCCTGCCCTGTGTCTGAGCAGTAGCAGGAGAATCAAAGGAATCAGCTAATAGGTGCTGGCTTACGCAGCTTCATCTGGGCCCCATGCTGTTCAAACTGTGCCTGACTGATGGAATACCTGTGAGTGTGGGAGTACCTGTCACTTGGCTTTACTGTTACATTCACATTTGTAGAAAGAGAATAGAAAGGCTGAAACATTTCTGTCATGTTGTTGATGTTCAGTACCAAAACACAGCACAGCCACAACAAAACCATGCTGATAATGAATAATGCCTACTGTACAACAGAAGGAAATTGTATTTATTTTATAGGCCTTAAAGTTATTCTGTCTACCTAGTACGAGGCACCCCAAATTCTCAGTAATTTGTTTTTATTGTCATTTGTGCTGACTCTCAAGTTCTAGCTTTGGTACTAAAGCAAGCAGGCAGCATTCTTTCACTCGGGCCTTTGGGATATGTACTGTGGAAAACAGTTCTTCTGATACAGAAGGTAATGAAAAGTCTCCCCACATTGAAACAAAAATGTGTTACTAGAAACAATGACAGCTTGTCAAAGTGAAAAGCAGGATAACTTCCAGAGATGTGAAAGAGCAAACACCATGTGAATTGAAATATGTATGACTTGACTTAGTGCTGGAAATATACCTGGTGGCTTGTTTTTTTTGTTTTGCTGCTTTGTTCAGCATTGCAAAGCCACGTCTGGATGGCCATGGGGATATTGTGAGAAATTTAAGCAAATGCATGTATCGACTGAAAGATGACCATAGATTAGATTCTGTCACAAAGCCCTTTCCTAAAGCCAGAAGGTCTAAACCTGGAGAACAGTTTAAAACTTAGCTAAAGAAGGATGTATTCCATCAACTCTGAATCTTTAGCAGAGAAATCTCCTACAATTACAGATTTTAGGCTGGAAGAAGGCAGCTTTAAACCCACCGTCTTTTAATATGTAGCCTTGCATCTTACAGTGCAAGAATCTGCCTTTGTCCAGTGGTCTACCTGGCTTTGAGCAAGGTATGAAGCTCTCAAGCCTTTCTAAGCCTTCTTCCAAAAGTCCTGATGATAAGAGGAAAACATACTCGTCAGATATTCTCTCAAATGTCTCAATTTCCCTCTGGCAGATTTTCTGATTTGAAAACCCTTACATGTGATCATTGTGGGAATAAGGATGAACTCTTAGAGTTTGCCAGCGTGGGCTCAGTATCTTGCAAGTTTGCTGTAGTCACAGGAAAGGCACATGTTCCCCAGGTATGTTTTCAAAACCATGATGGGTCATGAGCTCTTCTCCCACCCTTGCTCCGCTCCTCTCCAGGAGAGCTCATAAGGGCCCACAAGGCCAAATACCTGTTTATATTTATTCTTCATGAACAAAACAATGTCAGTGCCTGGTGTCTTTCTTGTCTGGCTGGTCTGGCATCCTTCACACCTTCTTCCACTGCAAGGTTGTACACCCTTGAGGAAAGAGAGACTGAGACTCTTTCCAGGAACAGAAAACTGCCCTAACATGTTCATTAGCTACTAAGCTTTGTAAGATCATGTTAGGATTTCTTATGTTAAAAAGGAAACTTTAATGTTAAGATGGTCAGTTAGGATGCTTAATGATTATTTTGGAAAGATAAATTCAAACAGAGCAATGAACTTTGTAAATATCAGTGTCAGCTTTCATAACAGTTTTTCAGGCTTTTGGGGGTCCTTTTTCAGCAATAGTAATATTAAATACAAAACTGTGGGTGGGGCAGATTCTTTCTGTCTCTGAAATTTCCCATCAATTTTCTCCTGATTTTCTCAGATCATCTTCTTGCAGAACTGGGTGAAAAACAACAGGAATGAGCACATTTATTGTCTCTTATCACATAGTCCAGAATAAACGTGGTTGTGCAGACCTTGCCCTCTTAAATCTTTCTCTGTCTAGAGCCTTTCTTCAGCCTATTATGGGGTTGATTCTACCTTCCCTTTCCATTTTCTGTTGAGAGGAGCCATCCCCATGCTGAACCCGTTAAAATGGATGGAGGTTGATGTTGTAGGTTTCCTGGATGGGAAGGGTATTTTTCCATTATCCACCGAGTCCTGCAGTAGTTTGTATTCTCAGATCACTGCTGAAGTTCTGTAACAGGTGACCTGCTAAGGCCAGAGCCATTGTAGTAAAGCTGTCAAAATGTACAGCAAATTTGGACTCTCTACAAGCAGAATTTGAGAGCTGTCATCACACTGAAACCTCTGGTTCTTTAAGTCACATTCTATAATGTACAGTTCAATGAACAACATATTAATGTCCTGTTTTCTTAATGTTGTTTTGACATTTAAATGTTCAAAACCATCTTGAGTTAATTAAATGTAGAAGCTTCTAAGTGAATGGACTGTGCTGACAACTCATCATCTAATTACCCGTAATTAGTAGTAAAGCAACATTAGCTAATAGAAATAATAAATAATTGTGATAGGGAAGAATATTCAAATATGCTGTCCAGCAGCATGGCGATTTTTCTCCCAAGCTGAATTTGTACATGAAAGCGCTGAATATAGTTGTATTTAATCACACACTGTACAGGCATAGGCATTATTCACTGAATGGTTTAGGTTAATAAGAGCTAGTCTGAAAATAGAAGATACTAAACGGTGTTTTAGACTGATGAGTTCCAGAAGCTGGGGCATGTTTGTTACAACAAAATAATTAAGTAAAAACAGATGAACAAGGGGTTTGAAGAGACAGAAAGATATTTTTGCATCATCTACTATTCTTGTCAACAATATTAAAAGAGGGAAAAAAAATCAAAGTAACTAAGAAATCAGTTTGGTTTGTTTTTTATCAATGCTTTTTGCCAGTTGTTAGCTGGCAGATTTTAAACTTGGAGATAGCAAGCATGGGCAAGTTCAGATGGTTCACTTGCCTTCAGGACAGTTGTGGAGACAACGTTTTCAGTCATTTGCCTAACTGTTTATCGCCAGGAGCTGTTTATTTACTTATGGAATTATTAAATGGAAAAGATCTGTGTCTTGATGACCTAGCAAATATTGCAGTTGGAACCTGGTTTTCTTTTTGTGTTTAAAGCTAGGAAAAACCTTGAATTTCCATGCTTTCTTCAGATCTGTAGTTATCCAACTGTTTGTCTTACCTCAGTCTAATGAGGTATAGACTCTTTGCAGGAATGAGTTTCTCACCACAGGCATCACTAGTTGCTGTCAATCTTTTTATTTGCAGTATTCCATCTGTTTCTAATAAATGAATTATTTTCCATATCTTAGGTGAGCTAGAACCAACCCTTCTGAGTTTATTATTTCTACAAATGTTATTTTTTCATGTATATATTACTTAGTGTACTTTGGAATAATACAAATTTAAACAAGTAATGGGTTACCAAGAAGGTAGCACATTCAGTTATATATCTTCATTTTAAAATGTGCTTAATGTGCGTGCATTTACCATAATTACTTACAAAAAAAGAATTAGGAATATGAATATACATGAAAACCAGCTCCTTTAGTTACAGCTAATGCCCAGTTTGGAATACGGGTAGAAACCTGTAAGATTTGTTCAGGCAGATGAACAGACAGAAGTGGCAGCAATATTGGCATGAACTCAAAGAAATGGGAACATAGAGGTGTATGTGATAGATGCATATCTAACAGACCTGTGGGGCTGAGAAACAGATCACAAAGGATCCAGAGAGAAACAATTGCTAAAGAAATAGAAGAAAGTAAATAGAAAATTATTCCTTTTTATTTTTGAAACTGATTTTTACAAGGAATCTAAATTCATGGTCACCTCTGTTATATTTCCATAATTATTTCAATATTTCTGTTTTTACAAAAAGGAGAGAATTATTGTTATAAAGTGTTCAGTTGTAAGATTTGAAGACAGCCTTTCATAATTATGCTTCTATTGCCTCTACAACTTCTTATTTTCCAAGATCAATTTTTACTTCAAAAAGTGATCCATAGATAGGATCATGAATATTTATATTTAGAGAATGAAGCAGAAGCATTTGTAAATCCTTACCCTCTTAATTAGTGCCAGTCTTCAAGCTTGTGTTTCCCAGTGATTGATAATAAAAAGGTTTCAGTGTGGCATGGTATCCTTTGCAGCATGAATCATACAAGACCATAAAATTGTTAGCTACATCATTATGGCTGAGTGTATTGTACTAAACGAGCACATACCAGAAAATGAAATGAAAGTTTTATGTGTTCTCTCAGCTAGATTCAGGTAGTGTGCAAAACATACCTCTCTGAACAAATCATATCCCTAAATGTGTTTTTTAAAGTTTGCATAATTAATTTGAGTTCACTTTTTACTGATTGAACACAATGAATTTAGTTTCATATGTCTTTATTTTATATGCTGACTAGTTGAGAACATGATTTGGCAGTCACATTAATAGAGATAGAGATGTGCATGCTTTCCTGATTTCAGTAGCATTGTTTACACATAGAAGGGTCTATGTGGGGGGATTGGCTTTGGGATTTTTGAGGAGGTTTTTTGTGACAGGGGAAGGGAGGAGCAGCTGGACCCAGAAGCTTTTGGTTACAAAAGCTGCAGTAATATCTTACAGCAGTGGTTATTTCACGGTTTCATGCTCACATATTTCTTTAGTGACTAGCTCTCTTGGTCAGATGTCTCGCATGATGCTTTATTGTTTTTTCTCTGTGAATGATGCATGGTGTAGTCCAGGTAGAAAGTTCAATTTACAACATAAGAGCATACAGAGTACACGTAATCCAACACAACATTTTTCCATGAAGTGTGTCAGTGCCACAGCACCAGGGACAGTCTTATACCTTCTGGAGCACTTTTCTTGGAATCTGATTTTACATTTGAGATCTGTACAACATAAGCAGGAATACTCTTACTAAGATAAGTGAAATATCAGACAACTACCAGGAATCCTTTTACCTACTATTAGTGGCTGTCAGGTAAAATTCACAGTGCACATACTTTTTTTTATAAATATATTCTTAAGAAGGCATAGCTTTGCTGATCTCACATGGTTCTTGCATTACATGCATGATTCTCGTGCTCTATATTTTCTCTATTTTAATATTCATATAGGATCTTTGACCCCAACAAGCTGAGAATTGGACTCACAACCTTTTCTCATGATCACATGAACATTTTCTCTGTATGCTGGAACTGATGAAGATATTTTAAAGGGTTTTTCTAGTTTTTGCAACATCAGAGGTAGATCTAAGTGAGCAGATTCGAGCCTTCTTGGCTTAGTCTGCTGTGTTGTCAGTTCTGTAGAGCCAATCCCTCAAAACTTCCGGCCCAAGAAACTTTAAATCTTTGCAGCTTTGAGGGATCGAAGGGTCTAAAGGCACTAGAACTGAATCCTAGAGACAAGATGAGGTGAATCCACCCAAAATGATGTTACACCCTGAGAAACTAATGATCTTCCCATGGAATTAATTTTATGCTGTGTATTCTAAGTTAAAAATACTTCTGGGATGACAGTTCAATATCATCCTCTATCAGCTGTCAGTTCCCTTTTTATTCTGAACAATAACACATCCTGATGGACACTACTCCATTTCATCAGAGTTGAAAAGGTAAAAATCCTCCATCCTTTCTGCATAGTTTTGATGTATTTTGCATGGGAACCAAAAAAAAAAAAATCCATAGAAATATAAACATACATAAGGGATAACTGTGTCTCGAATAAAATCAGAAAATCGGTTTACCTAATCTACTGCATTTGGTCCATAGTCAATATGGGTACTCTGTCAAATATTGCTAAAAATAGTCCCTCTGAGCATATGGAAACAGGTGTTAGAAAAATCCCTCAGATCGCTGACTTGACCTCTTAATTAAGTTTCACTGTTTATCTGTGGGAAATTCTGGAGCTTTCTCTGTACTGAGAGTACCCACAGGTTTGGATCTCTCCCCTTCCAAATTACCATGACTTGAAACCTCCTTAATCTTGAAAGGATTGATGAAGAATGAATTGGTGAATTATACTGGAGATTTTATGTTTTGCAGTGTAATCCCATCTGCTATAGCAGAATCCTCTGGATAGAAATTGTTAACTTTCCATTACTGTAAATGGTTTTTAATAACATCTTGTGTATCATTGTTCCTACTTTTCATTTGGTAGCCAGCAATTTATAATTAGTACATTAGCAAAAACTGTACAATATTAATTCCCTTGTATTTGTCTTGAATTTGCAAGGAGCAGATTAGTACAGAAAGACTGCTTGTCCCTTTAAAACAGAGAGAGAATTTAATTACCATATCATTTTCTTTCTTCCCTGAGTTTTGTTTTGCCAAACAGAGAAGCAGAGGAAACAGAGCTGTTGGGGTTTTGTGAGGGAAGGCAATCTGCAGATTAATACAGGTTTTATGAGTTGCAGCAGAAATAGAGGTTCAGCTAGGCTGGTACAGGCCTGCTGTAAACAGAAGTAGGAGATTGTTGTGTGTTTTTTTGCCTGAGCCACCTAATTAATTCTTGACAAGCTTGCTGAATTGTTTGTTGAATTAAAACAAAGAAACTCCCAAAGGAGAAGTCTACTAGAACAACTGTCAGAAAGAAGCACAGACTCTGGATGCACAAGGTCGCCTAAAGAGAGATTTATGTACTGAAGAACTTGTCTATTTCCCAACTATATTAGTCCAATATAATATTTCACATATGTCCTTATGCTTTGCTTTGTTTGGCCTTGAACCACTGTGGATGAGGAGTAGTGATGAAAAACTCCAAGTATTCATTACTCATAATTTCAGGAAAACATTTTGAGTGGAGAAATTCCTCTTGCAGGATCCTGAGTAGAGGCGAGTGCCACCCTATCATGGGTGCTGTGGTAAAAGGGTGGAAATCTCAACAGGCTGGGGAGAAACTAATGGGTATTGGACACTTTAGGTTGTCCTTGGCAGGAAAAGGGAAACCTCTTTTTTTCAGTGGGGTGAAAGAGGCATAAAAGAGGGGATATTAAACCAGGCTCTAGGGGGAAAAAAAATCAGAAAAATCATAAATCTTTTCACCAGAAGCACTATGAAGAACTGCCAGCAAGGTTTTGGGAGTACTGTGTAGGCAGCCATGATATTAGTTGATTTTGCTTCTGGGCTGGAGGGGAGGAAAATGAGAAGATTTTCCCAGGGCAGCTGACAGGGAGATGCAGAGCTGGTTCCTCTGCAGAGCTGTTCAGCTTCTCTCAGTTTTATACTTGAAATGGACAGCGGATTTTCATCTTCACCAGGCTGAAAATGAGAATGGGGGAAATGGGTGAAGTTAGTGTCAGACCCTTGTGTGTCTAACATGCATGGGAAGCAATCAGGTCGCACAGCCCTGTGTAAGAATTGCCACACCTGGTCAGCCAGGAGATTTGTCTCCCCAGTATCTGTCTCTGAGAGTGGTCTGTCATGAATATCACGGATGGGGGGAGAATAAGAACAGAGCAATCCCACAGCAATGTCTCCTCAGGATGCTCACTTTCACAGATGAGTTTCTTTCATGAGTTTCTTAAGCAATTCTCAATTTAATAGCCCTGGATACACTTTTGTTTTCCCCCCTAAGAACTCATTGTTTTGCAGTTTGAAGCAGTGGGTACCATTAGCATCCACACCACTCCGTCCTGTCACAGGCAGGTGTGACCTAACCAGGCATTGCATGAAGGGTATTCCCCACTGCTTACTCGGAATGGGCTGCACTCCTGTGAATTTTGTGAGGGCTGTGCCTGTCTCATGGGCTGAGGACAAGCACAGATTCCCAGTCCCTAAGGTGTCTGGCCTCTGCCTCTTCATTTTCTCCCACTAACTGGCACATTCCCTAGAAGAAAACTGATAGTTGCCTGTTACAGAAGTAAAATTAAAATCTTGCTGGGGAGAAAGTAAGTGTTTTACTGTAGAAAACGTAGAGGTCTAAGAAAGGGCAGATTTTCCCTGTAAAAGATACTCCTGTTTTAGATTGACTCTTTTTCAGCTATCTATAAGCTCATTTGTCATAAGTCCTTTGGAACTTAGAGGGGGAAACCCAGGTCCCTCAAAAGGACTGTGTAGGCTCTTCTCAAGAAAGTGTAAAGTTCAGCATAGTACCCACTGCAGCTGTTACTGTTACACCATTGGAAATACAAGAATTCAATGGACATGTGAACAAGTGCTTTTTTTTTTTTTTT
>VZRZ01007765.1:145353-207853 GCA_013398175.1 Climacteris rufus
TTTTTTTTCTTTTTTCAATGGAATATGCACACTTTCAATCTTGGCCTGTGGATAATAGCACCCAAATTAAGCTAATTTAGAATTTAGCAAATTTATAGGCACTTCCTTTTTCCTTACTATGTTTCTTGAATGCATTTTCTTTTATTTTGCACAGGTTTAGTGCTTAAAGAGTGGGGAGACTTTCTTCTGGCAGTCATGCAGAGGTGCCTTTCATGAAGTGATTGATTCACCTTCTACTGGGGACAGTCTCAGAGAGGCAAATTGAATTAGGAGGAGAGGAGATTCTAGTTTACAGAAGATAAGACTGAGATTTGAAAATTAAGGAATTTATTCCCTTGCTAATACATGAACAGAATTCCTATTGACAGCAATAGAAAGTGTGCACATAAAGAAAGATAATTAGAGTGGTAAACTAGGCTATAGCAATATTGTTTTCAATGTATTTGCATAGGATTCATAGTATTCCACAGGCAGCTATGCAAGCCTCAGAGTATGTTTAGCAGGGTGCATTTTTATGCATGTGAAATTACAGCAATTTATTCCTCCTTTGTGTTTTTTTTCTTATTTTTCCTTAATTTTAAAGAAGATGTGCCACACTACTATCAATCTCGTAATCCACAGTATGACCTCACTGAACAGAGGTGTTAATCTTGCAGAGAGCCCCAAGGCTGGTGCCCTGGCATCAACTTGTGACCCTCATGGATCTGTGGCCAAGCAGGCCTCTCCCCTCTGCTGAGGTTGAGGATCAGAAGCTGCCTGTTTGCTGCTTCCCAGTGAGATGCACTCCCAGCACCAAGTAACACCAGGTCTCATTATATTTGGTGATGTTCCTGGAGACTGGATCTTGGAGTGAAGTGAATGTGACAATTGTAATTTGTTTTTCTCTTTTTAAAAGAAAGGCAGGAGAAGAGGAGTGAAATTAAGTGGCAGTTTCTAACTATCCTGACTCCAGTGAAGACAGCATAGGAGGGCAGAAAGATATTCCCCTTAAGATAACTCCTGTAATTTAAGTGTTCAGATTCTTTTCTCAGTAGCAATATAAAAGCAGAGAGAAAGTTTCCTACTTTTTTTTTTCTTTCCCTCTGGGCTATGAGGGGTTCTAATTACACTAAAACCCCCAAGTATTGACTTTATAACAGCTTCTCCCTGCCTACATGGCTGCTGTATATAGAAGGCTAAAACATCTCAAATCATTACAATAGGAATCAGCTGTTCTTTGAAGACATCAAATATTTTCCAACTTTGACCAGTATGGAAGTTTTATGAGAATGACTATTTATTGTTCAAGTTAATTTCTGCTGCTTTTTCCTGTGTTGCCAGCAGAGTGAATACTATTACAGTACTTTCTTACCAGGAACACTCTGTGCCAAAGGTTTTTAAGTGTTTTATTTTAATGTCACAGATGATTAAATGCTTTAGTGTGACTGACAAGCTTTAGTAAATTCATACAAATTAGATATACTAGCTCTTAGTAAAATAGATTTTCTAAACCTGTTTTGTGTGAGAGGAGAAGTAGCAGCTAATGATAGTAAAATACATTAAGATGCTGGCAAATTAAAAAAGCCACTTGCAGCTTAGTGGTAGTGATATGACAGCTCCCTGTAAGGGTGAGGTTGGAGACTACCAATACAACAGAAACACCCATAGGGATTGCTGTAATATCATTTTTATTGTTGAGCAAGCTGAGCTGAGGTTTCTTCAGGATTACAATAACCTCCAACTTGCTAGTAGGAGTAAGGCCACTGCACTGCTCTCCTCTTGTCACTTTTGAGGTTGCTGGTACCACTAGAGACACCAGCTGTCAGCAGTGTTAGTGTTTAGGCTGCTATGAAAACCATAGGTGGGCCACAGTAAAATATCTCTTAATGCTTTTTGCAATATTAACTCAGGTGACCACCTAAGTACACACCGAAAATCCAAGAAGGAAAGGTCTGTTAGAAGTCCAAATAAAACTCTTCTGATATGATTCTTGGGAAGAGGGGAGAATGGGAATAAAAAACCCCAAGGAATCCCTGCACTACTGACAGAAACAGTGCACTTGCTTAAGATACTACAGTAGCAGGTGTTTTACAGCCAGTGAAGCTGAATGCACGTGTTCTGCCTGGTAACACAGGAAATATGGTTGGCTTCAGGTTTCCTGAGCTCCTATCTGAGCTTTTTTAGAAAGAATTTCAGAAATTCACCAGCTTTCAAGGGAAGCCAACTTCTGGCCTGTACATAAAAGTGTGATTTTCTAGAGGAAAAGAGATGGTACAGGGCACCTGCTGCTGTGGTCCTGACTTTGTTGCATGTAGTTGTAGTTGATCATATGTGTTCAGAATCCTCTTGGTGCTAAGGCACACAAAGCTATGGCCTGAACCATTGTGGGCTGCAAAGGCAGCCGTGCCTGCTATCTCATTCTGGTGCTGGGTCATGCTGTTCAAAAGGAGGAAAGGGGATGTGCATCTCCACAGCCTCTGTGCTTTTAGCAAAATGCTGTGGCTGCCATATTTGGCAAGGAGTGGAATCTTGCAGCTGGGTACCATGTAACCTCACGGAGGGTTAGGGGAGATAGACCAAGGAGATACATGACTTTAACAAGAAAGATGTTGTATTAATCATGTCTATTTTGCACCTCTGTTTCCCATCCTTTTTGTGTGCAAGGACCTCCTCCAGAAGAAACCTTTGACTATATTTTATGCTGTGTCAGTCTGAACAGCATTCTCACCTGTAGCAACAATTGCTATACTGAAAACAAATATGGGGGATAAGTTTCCAGTCTGAACATTAATAATAGTGATGTTATAATTCTGTATTTATACACCATTGTGGTGTCAGTTATTTATGTTTGCTTTTAAAGTTAAGCATTTTTTCCTGAAAAGATCACATTTTAAAGAAGCTTTTTAAAGTTAACAGAGTCTCTCAATGTTCCTTCAGGATGAAAGGCAGCAGAGTGCATTTTATGATTAAATTATGGGCTAATAAGAAGAACAAAAGATTCTTTTTTAAAAAAGGGTTATTAACAACATTGTCTTTTTGATCTGTGGAAAGATAAGTGTCCTCTAGTGGAGGTAGTACCCTCCTCTTCTTCTCTTATAAACCTTTGTTCTCTTCTGATGCATATTAAGCACCAGATGAAAAATTCTGTTTGTCTGTGGTCTAACAATGAAATACCTTGTAGGAAACGAAAAGGTCAAGCTTTCCCTGTCAGTGATTTATTATAAACAGTGCCGCCTCCTTTTATTTCCTGATACTTTGCATTTGGATTAGTGATGATACATCACCAGCTGCTAGATAAAATATGAAGTTGGGAAACTATGGTCAAACATTTCTGCTGAGGAATGACCCTGTAATCAGCTCCCAGCACACACAGGTCTCGCTTGATTTATCAACCCAAACCTGGGATTCTAGAGAGGGATGAATTAGTTTAAAGATATCTAAGGGATAATAGCTAAAGCCAAAAGTGCTGTAGGAAAACCGTTTGTCACTGGCCTGCCCTGCCCTCCTTAATTGCAGAAAAATTGAGACTGGATACGTTAGGCACCTGATATAAATCATTGGTCAAGTAACCAGCCATGTATCAAGTGGCGGAGTTGCAGGCCTTTTTCTTTTGCTCCTTGTAGGCAGGACACTTGCAGTTTAGACACCAGGGGAATGTTTATTCAGTGAGGTTTCATGCACATCTGTCTGTGTGCTGACTTCACCTTGGACTTCTATATGGCTTCATGCATTTTGTCGTTCATTTCAGTTTCCAATGTGCTATTTTAAATGTTGTGTTCTCTAGTTTTGCATTTGGGGACCATTTGTTCTAGCTTTTTTAGCTGAGGGTGTGACAGAAAGGAATGTGCAATTGGCAACACGTTGTAAATAATCCCTTATTGCAGAACATACTCGAAAGTTTAGTGCTTGTCGAAGCTGTATTAAAAAATGAATTACATATCTACAGTCCACATTCATATTCCTCTCATTCTCCAGCTGTTGTTTAACTACACATCCCCAATATATGCATGTTTTTAACTTTACCAACTTTGCACACAATGTAGGTAGAGCTTAATGATATTTGATTTCTAACACCATTTCAGTGGCCTATGAAGTTGAGCACATGCATGTACACAAATTTACACAATTGTGGGACCTTCTGCTATGAGCATCTTGCCTTCCAGTGCACATCAGGGAACAATAAGAAATTAATGCAGTCCACGTAATTTCTTCAGTCAAAAGAAAGAGAGAGAATAATAACACATTCTTCTCTCCATTAATGGAAGTGTAGTTATGAAATTGTTCAGAGGTGTGGTCCAAAGCATGGCTAATGGTATGTCCCCTATGTCAATATTTATTCTTATTTCACGTAGCCGTGCTTGTGCCTCGTTTTTATCTATATAATGTAACTTTGCTAAAAATTAATTTTGTAGGCTAAATAAAAATCCAGTAGATTGCTTCCTGTTTGCTTACTTGTCAGTTGGATAACGTAATGGTGAGCATGGTGCAAAATCCATTGTAATCCTGTAAATTAATCGATGGGCTGCAATTTCCTCAAACAAGCAGGCAGGAGAGTGCACACAAGTGGAGAATAGTGTGGCATGGGACTGGACCTCTTCACACAGCCACTTCTTCTGGACTCAGTTAACACTTAGCGTTTACTTTATATGTCCTTGGCTAGAAAATACTAAATACTAAAATACTAAAAATACTAAGGATATCAGGAGCTTGATTTCGACCCTCTTCTAATGAGACTTAGACACTTAACTGCCTTATGTTGCTGTTGTTGTTTCTGGTTTTAAATTTCATCATTGCACTGAAAAATTGGATGTGCTTAAGGATGTGATTATGGATCAAAATGTCTTTAGAATTGGGCTTTAGTGAATAAAACATTAAAATATTACTTGCTCAATATAAGTGCAATTTTTTCAAGGCTAAGTTATATTAACAGAATTTATTATTAAATTGTATTGTAATTCTTTTAAGCTAATGCATGAAAATGACCTCAAAATCAGATCAAATCTAGTTAAGAAGGTGATTATCTATGTCCCTAAATGTCTTTCATCCAGAAGCTCCAAAAGATAGAACAAGACTTCATCCAGTCTAGAGCAAGCATGATCATTTTCACCACAAAGAAAACCTGTTTAAGAAAAAAGAGAGGAAAAACCAGCAACAAACATTTGTCCATGTTAGGTGACTTTTGCCCACCATTATCAGCATATGGTCTATAGTGTATTGAGTACTTGCTTCCCTGCATGAAGGTGAAGCACTACTGCAAATTGCTACACTGGGAGGGGACTCTTTTAAGATTGAATCATACGGGCAGTGTGAAATTTTTGGTTGAAAATGCTTGTCAGCATGCTGTAAGGGATAATGGAATTTGATTTCACAAAGCATATTTCATACTCAAGGTGTCCCAAACCACTCTACAGTTGAATGAGTTAAATGCTGGAGAAGCAGTGACTGTGTAGGTAAATGTGGCGCCTATTATGTACTTGGCGATAGCTTACACACAGCTGTGGACAATGGAAACAGGTTTTCTCTTTTATTACTGAGGGTCACCCAGGTTAGCCCCTGTTCTTTTTGAAAAGCACTCTGGGATTTCTAATTTCCACCTGGATGATCACCAGAGACAGACAGAAAGGGCCACAGTTTAATGCTTCAGAGAGAGGATGGATGAAGGATTGTTGGATGATTAATGGCTGCTCTGTGCTGAACGATGACAGCCTGTTATAATGGAGATAGCTAACGTGTAATTTCGTGCATGCTGCAGTTTCACAGCCTCAGCATTCCCACAGAGTGGGCACTGCGTGGGGAACAAACACAGCGCTGGTGGCATAGTTTGAGGTTAGTTTTCCCCTTCTCACCAGAAAGCAAAGCACTGGTAAAACCCAGTCCACTCTGCTTGTGCAGTGCTGCTGGAGAGGTGCATCAGAGCCCGGCAAAGGCAGCAGCTAAAAAGTAAGCACAGTATCCATGAGAAATGTTTCAGAGGGGTCAAAGACGTCCTTCATCACGTATCCAAATTTTTTCTCACTGGCCATGTGACATTTAGAACACAATTTATCAAAGCCAGGCCAGTTTGCTGATGGAGTGATACCGTGGCTCTGTGGGCTGCAGGGAGTGCAGACACTCAGTCACCTCCCTTGGTGTGGCTGGTGCTCTGTCAGCCTGCTGCATCCTTGAACAAGGCCCAGACATATTGATCATTAGATAAATGTTACTATTACTCATTGATTTATTACAAAATTTTTACAGTGAAAAAAAACCCTAAACAACCACTAGATATCACAAATAGTATTATTCCAATATATTCCTTATATTCCTTTTTTTTTGCATTTATAAATGTCTTTTCCATTTGGTTGATCCAGGACGTGCATAGTCAAGTTCTATTATGCACTTGTTTACAGAAAGGTAATCTCAGTTGTACCCAAAACTCTTTTTTAGAACCAAGGTCATAATTTTGAATATGTGCACGCTACTTCAAGAAGTGTTCTGGGAGAGAGGGCAGAGAAATAATTTCTGGTGGCTTTGTGACTGTGCCATTTTCCCAATCATTAACACTAGACCTGGGCATTGTTGCATCACCCAGTAGATCTAATTTGCTCTGGGTTTGGCATGATCACGTTTCTGGTGAATTTGTCAAAGCACATTACACAGACCATGTCCCAGCTCTGTGCTTTTATGGTGGCTGTAGAAGAGACACTGTACTTTGTCTGGCATAAACTCTGAGTAGTACAGACAGATGATACCTGATCCAGTATGTGCTTTGCTGGTACAAAATTATCCCATCAAAATATTTGGATCAAATTGGAACTGGCAGAGCAAGGTTGTACCAGAACAACACTTCGTATCGTGTGGCTGTAGCAGTTTTTAGCTGGTGCTAGAAGACTTAGAGGCTGCTGTCTCATATTGATTAGTCATAACTTTAGAAACCATTTCTCCATTTTGAAACATTCCAATTAAAAATGGGTTTTGGAACTTAATATTTATTTGAGAATGAGTTATCTTTATCTGTGGTTGTTTTGTTGTTTTTTGGTTTTTTTTTTTTATGGAAACATTGTTTTCATTAATTTGCTGTCTATTTTACATACCATTTCAAAATTGCTGGAAAACATAGAGGGGGATGTTTCTTCTCCATAAAACCCCAAGATGTTAAAGAAAATGTGGTCAGTATTCTGTGGAAAAAATTGCTTTGATTTTCCAGTGAAATTCCATAAAGCTTTAAATATCTCTTAAGGAATCTCTTTAACGAAAGGAACTTGCAGCTGTTTACAGATATTCTATGAGTAAAACAAATATGCAAATCTGATAATTTTGTTATTTGGTACTCTAAGTAAAAGGCTTATTACCATTCAAGCAAGTATAAAATAGAGAAACCTGAGGGCCAAGGTATCATGAATGCACTGAGGACATCAAAATAAAGCTGTGTTGATGTATATTGTTTACAGTTGGTTAATTATTGGAAAGTTTGTGTTGAAAATAGCATCCAAAAGTTTTTATCTGTACCTACATCTATTTGTAATCTGCTAAGCTTAGAAAATCCATTTCTGTGTCTTTCTCTTATCTAAGAGACTTTTCAATGATAGAAGCTTCATGTGCATTTTATTTGATTTTTAATTTAAAATCACGGATTGTTCAGCTGTATTGATTATTGCTATTTTCAGATGTTAAATTTAGAGCATTGCAGAATTGATCCTACAGTCTTAGTTCATTCAAAGTTTAGTGACTTTTGGGAAGTGGAAATAAAGGAGAACTCATCTTACAAGACTTGATCCTATTGTCACGTAAATGCACAGAGCCACAGATAATTAAAATACCAGAGCACTGTTATGAGGCAGAGACTGGACAAAATTTAAGTCACTGTATGTGGGTGTTTTTAACTTAGTGTGAAGAAATTAAGCATTCATCATTTGGAAAAGCCTAGATCTCACTTTTGATGGATTGCATGCTTTATTAGTGTGTTTTTTGTATTTTGCAGTGGTTTACATAATAAAAAAAGACTAAAATAGAGGGTTTTTAAATTGAGCTATTAACTTCAACAAAATATATTAATGATTTAAGAGAATTTCTAACTTTTTCTACTTTCGTATATTGTAAACATTTTTAGACTAGCAGCATCTGACTTATATTTTTATTTAAATAGAAGAATTTTGAAGTCCTTTATGCTTTGTAATACTTAGTGATGTACTTTCATACCACTATAATGTAATGAAGTGTCTCAGGTTGTCTGTTGAGAAAAATGGAAGCTTGGGACAAGGAACAAAGACTACCACAGGCATTAAGACTGCAGCAACGTAATGTAGGTCAGTAGAATAGAAATTTGCAATTTGACTGAAGCTCCAGGGTTAATATCCCAAATGTTCCTAGTGCACTGGGAAGCATATCAGATCTTTAACATAGCAGCATACTGCCACCTAACATCACACAAAGCATAAATTCAGTTCATCTTCACCACAGATACAGTCAGGATTTTTTCCCAGTATTTTAGACTGTCCACCCAAACTATTTAAATGTATTTTGAGTGGATTGGTGGTCAGAGTTGCTTTTACAAGAACCAAGAAAACCCTTTGGATAGAAACAATCCTTCTGGGAGCAAATGAGCTCTGAAGTTGATTAAATTGTCTGAAAATGAGTCTTAGATTATCTCACTGCAAAGACCTGCTTCCCTCCCTTGCCACAAAGACCCAAGTGCCCGGCAAGGACAGGCATTCCATCTGGGATGCAACAGCTCCTCTCTGCAGTTACACACAGCAGACTGACAGGTGCATTAATTTCTTGCAATATTTCTGTCCAAAGGATGTTTGCTGGTTTAAGTAATTCAGAAAACAGATCTTTGGTGAGACACCTCTTCCTGTTGGAAAAGGAATAGGGCCTGTTTATGGGAGCAGCTTCCCCAGCTGAATATGAGGGAGGAGAACTGCTGTCAGAGGTATAACCTGAGGAAGGTTTAAGAGACATCAGAAAGGGTGAGTGGAAGAATTCACGTGCTTTGGAAATGTCTCTTGGGGTTTCTTGCACTATAGCTAAGGTAAGGAGAACGTTTGGGTCCAAGTGGACATCACACAGAAAGGCCCTAAGGAGACATGCTCAGAAAGTGACGGCTGTGCAGGTACCAACACCTCTTCCTTCACCCATTTAGAGGTTGTTTGACAATCTGCCATCTGTGTATTGACACTTCTTGACCCTGTTTACTTGTAGGATCTGACAGGATCACAGAACTAATGCGACAGGCTGCAATGCATTTCAGATAGAAATAGATTCACATTTCTACCTCAGTGCTCAGGTCAATGGAGTCACTTCAGAATTACATTTATGTAGCTGAGGGAAGAATTTGGCCAATCGCCCACTCTGTCCAACACATTAAATTTAAAAATAATTTAGCTAGCAGTTGTGAATACCCATTTCCTGCCAATAACCTCAGAACACCCCATTGCCAGGAGATATTCCTGACCCCACTTTGTGAGTCTCACCTTGTAGTGGAACTAGCCATAAAGTCTTTCCAGGGCTTCATTGTTAGCACTGGACACACCAGTTTGCTGATGGCAGGCTTAGTCATATGCATGATGGAGAGAAGAAAAATAAGCCCTCTCAGATATGTGTTGTTTATAAAAAGCAAGTTTGCTTTAACAGAAGATTCTCAAGCTCTTGGATTTTTGTTTTTTCTTTAGAAGTACATTTTAAATATGGCCTTTAAAACTTATAAGGCAGTTGAACATAGCAGCTAATTGAGTTAAGACATTAATTACTACTGTGATTAGTAGTCAAGATCATATTAATATGAAGATATGATGATTAAAGACCAAATAAGCAAGCTGGACCTAGTTCCGATTTTTGTTGTTGATCATAGGTTTGTTCCTGAGTTTAGTTCCCAACCAGTATCAGGTAGCAAAGACACTGCCTTCTGGGTCAGTGGTGAAAGTCCACACTGAAGTTTGTCACAATCAGCAGAGAAGCTCTGCATGAGGCTGATAGAAAGGCTTTGATAAGGAATCGTTTTTAAATAGAGTAAATGTCATAATGTTGTTTTAATGACAAACATTAGGAAAACGACTTTCTTTTAAAAGTGTAACTCTCATGTTTATGGAGTATTAGGACCTTGTTTAAAAACAGGCAAGATGTTTGAATTATTTATGTGTCAGCTTTCATGTCGTCTTTTTCTACGGATTTATTAGCATGTGAGTTTGTGTGTTGGAGGTCGGATTTTTCTGTGTGTCTTGCAAGAAACCCCTTGCCTGGGCTCTAAACTCAGAACTTAAGGTACAACCCTAGATTAGTAGATTCATACAATTTCTTCCCCAAACTGACCAGATTTATAAACTGAGTTTCCTTTTCAAGCCTGACACATTCAGGAGAAGTAATTTCTTCTTCAGGGTCCCAATCTGGTGTTCTTCCAGAGCTGAGTTCGTACATCCAAAATGTTCTCTGGCATCTTCAAGCAATTTGTTAGACTTCTCCATATTCTTCTGTACTTGTAGGCTTCTGATTTGGGATATGACTACTTTTACATGCAGAGCAAACTGCTTACATGTCATTTGTTCATGACCATGTCTGTGGCAGGACAGTCTGGCTAAACAGGAGATTATGCTATCAGTCTGTACGTCTGAGATCCCTTGGCTGTGCAAAATACCAGTGTCTTCCCCTAGCAGATAAAATGTGCTCTTTACTGCAGAAAAGAAAATATGAATAACATGGAGAGAGCTAAAACGTGATTTGTTGGTATCTTTGTGGGCACCATGATGTTAGAGAATCTGACAGAAAATTGAATTAGTCCTCAGTATGTTTCAGTTGTCTTCAATGTGTAAATTGCCCTAATTTGTATTTTCCTCTAAATCTCTCTTTGCCACTTCTTGAGTAATCTGATAGTATATAGCCTTTATCAACTTTTTTTCCCCCTCATGCTACATCTCTTTCACCCTTTACAATCCCAGCTTGTGTGGCATTGCTGTCTGAGAAGGCTCCGAATTTTCTCCTTTATTAATGCTACAAGAAATCATAATAATGCATCATTTTACCAATCAAACTTGCCACTTAATACAAATGCAGTGAAGCCAGTCTCTATTAGATATTTGGTTTGGGTCTGACCAGTAGATCTGGCAGCTCTGCAAATGTATAAACAACAGGCTGTGACTTTCAAGTAAACCCCACTCCAGTTGTTATCAGTAGGACTAGTGCAACGTCTAGAGCAATAATGAAAACTGGTCTTTTTTAATTACCACAATTTGTTCATTTATCTGCTAAAGTGACATTAAAAAATCTTTTTGGATATTAAACTACTTGGCAAGAAGCAGAAACTGCAAACAAGGTATCAAACTACAGAAAAACAATGGCACTGTTAGATGTTACTGGCTTGGAAATTTGTCAGCCTGTGCCATGTCTTCATCCCTCATCAGTCATGGTGGTGGGACATAGTCTTTGCCCATCTTCTTGAACTGCTTTTGACCATTCTACCTTCCTTTGCTTATCAGAGAGAACGCATTCTGTGGATTGCTTACTCTTCATGTCCTTTCTGTGACTGACAATGTGGAGAGAACAAAAATATTGTTTAGAAAGGGAGGCAGTCTATATGGCTCCCAAGCCTTCATTTGATGAAAGAAAAATAACCATCCTGTGGTGACCAGAAAGTCTACCTGGGACTGGATTTCAGAGATTTGCTGGTTTGCTAACAGGATATATAATCTTTGGTATTATCACATTATGACTGGCTTCACTCACTCCACTGTTTGTGGATAAATGGTGTATGAACAATTTATATCAGGGTAATTTTTTTAAGGGTTACATAGTTTTAATTTAAATATCCCTGTGTCATAACTGCGTTACACAAAGTACATTTTGCCACACTACTGTTCTGCCCATTTGTATTTTTAATTATAAATTTTCCAGGACTACATTTTTCTGTAATTTGTTCAGGCCACATTAAAATGGCTGTGAATTATATACACTTAATTATTTATAGAGAATATACTACATTCCTCTTTCACTTGTAATGTGAATTCTTTTAATTTTCAATTCCCATCTGGTTCAATGGGGACTAGAACTTTGGAGCCAGAATCAAATATACTGTGTTAAATTTGATTTCATAAACTCAGTTGCAATAATTTTATGGTCTACTTGTAAACAGTTACTGCCAACTCAGGTGATAATGTTATATTTTGTTATAAGCATAAATATATCATACAAAGGTTTTAAATGTCTTTCTCTTGTTATTAATGATTTACAAGCTCATTATTTAAAAGAAAATGCAAGACAAAGAGGCATTATAAATTGACTTAGGATTATCATGGCTTTTATGTTTAATGGTGAGATTCTGTACATTACGAAATTTCAGACACTTTTCTAAGGAAACTCTGTTCCTTTGAAGTCTGCTTTCCTGAAGTCAAAGATTATATATTGCTTGTTGACTGAGAATTTAAAACCTAAGCATTGAGTGACTCAACTATTATAAAGATTAGATAAAGAACTGACCATTACCCACATTGCTTCTGACACCAGTTTTACTTCCCACAGGGCATCTTACTAGGTGTTAGGCAGACTGGTTTCTTTCCCTCCTAAAGTAACTGAAGATTGGAACTCTCCTTTGATGAGCACAGGCAGATTATGTATTATACATTCAAGCTCATGGTTGACCTTTGGAGATGCATAAATGAAAAAAGCAGCTGTTTGAATTGCACTTTCCAGTCCCTAGTGATTCGAAATTGGGATGCCATCTAATACATGCTTATTTAGTGGCAGTGATTTGTTTAGGCCCTTTCCAAACATTGAAGAAGAGAGAATCCTTCCTAGAGGACCTTACAATCTGTGAAAAGAAAAAGAAGGGAAGCAGAGGCTAAGGGCCAGGAAAAACAATGGAGTCAGTCATACATTATTTTCTTTCCCTCTTTAAAATAGCAGTGGGCTCGTGAACAAATGACTGAACGTGTACACATTAATGTGTGCGTATGATAACTTCAAATGTTTCCTGCCATGTCTTGTTCTGGTTCCAAAAGGTTCTGATCTTTGCAAAGTTTTGCAAGGCTTTTCTCTCTATATATCCATGTAACCATTTTGTAAATATTGTGATAGGAAGTGTCAGTAGTGTCCTATGTGCCCTGTTTGTTAAATCATGAAGATGCTTGTGAGAGCTCACCTAGTGGGCACTGTGTGGCTGAGGATAGCAGTGCCACAAGGCAGGTCTACAGTGATGTTCTCCTCATGTTGCTGGGGCTGCCAGGCCTTCCTGGCATGAAGAGAGCTGCCCAGGTTTGGCACTTTGGTAAGAATCAATACCGTGGATGGAATTCAGGTGTATCATCAGAGAGGCTCAGAAAAGCATAGGTTGAAGAGGTTGGAAAATGGTAACTAAATTAATCAAGTGAAGGAAATACTACTGAATTTGTTTCCATATATAAAGCACCCATTTAGCCTGCTGTGTTATGTAACATGGCTAAATAATCCTCCTCACTGCCCCAAGCAAGTGTTCATGGGGATTTGTGGTCTAATCACTGGATTTGCTCATCCTGGAAACAGTGGGATGCTGTCTGACCTTTATTTCCCAATGACATAGCACAAATATTTACTTAAATGCCACTTTTAGGCTGAAAATAGGGTCCCTTGTTATGGTGGAACATGTAAAGTTAGTATTGCTCACATGTTGCCCTCATAATGTGGATATGTAGAACAAACAGGGTCAGAGACATTGGTGGTGATGAACAGTCACCTAAGTGTCTGCTGCACCTTTGTGTGTAAAGTGGACTCTAATATTCTTTTTTTAAAGTCTCATACAGTAACATTCTCAGTGGATCATCTTACTGAAGTGCAAAGGTTGGAAACCCAGTGAAATGTTTTTACTTTTTCCAAAGGTACATTACAGAGCCTCCTAAGCTATAATAATAGGAATCCGAAAACATGGGAGGGTGACCAATTATACTTAAATCTGGTCAGTGTTTTATTTTATGTGGTTGTACTCTGGGCTATTTTTTGACTTGTTTGGATCATACTGGCTGAGTGTTCCTGTCCAGTAATACTCATTTTACCCCAACCAGCTATTTAAACCAAGTATATGCTGGTTTTCTACTGAATAGGTGGACAAGCACTTCCATTATGGTTAGTTGTTTTGTGGCTTTTGATACCCACCCATTTATTTTGGTTTGTTCTAATCTATATTTATCGATGGATGACAATATGAACTTGAAAAAAGAACAAGTTTAAAGTTGCATACTGGCTCCCAGGATGTAAATCATATTGGGCTTTCAGCTTTTCAAGCTTTCATAAACAGTGCTTGCTGAAAGACTGAATCATATTTTTCTGTGACTTCACGTCAAGCATTTAATTTTTAACAACAGTGGTCAGTTTCCTGATGTGAACACATGACACTGGCCCCAGAGACTTCAGCTTTCTTTACCTGTCATCGTAACAATTTTTCTTTTTAAAGATACGCTTGCAGCAAAATTAGAACTGGGCTAAAGGCTTTGAAAGTAGTTCAGACCACAGTGGTCCTAAAGCAATGGTCTGCTTGCAATGAGTGTGGAAACTGTGGGCTGAGCCCTGCTCAGCTTGCTGAAAAGAAAATAAACTAACATATTAGAGTTAGTTAATGGCATACCATTCTGGGTAGTGGTAAAGGCAAGGGCTGACCCCTCTTACACTGTTTAAAGGACCAGATTGTCACCTGTTTATATTAAAACTTACTGGAGAGACATAACAAGAGCTGGTGAAGAGCATGCTGTGGGATCCAATGCCTCGCAGGGGAGCTAAAGTAGTGCAAGGATTTTATTGTGGAATCCTCCTCCTGCTTCTCCCCTTAGGGGAAAAAAAGCTCTAACTCAAACAGGAATTATTTCAGGCAGGACTTGCGGTCTCTGTTGCACAGGGAGGTCAGGCTAGTTTATTACAGTGGTTCCTTCTAGCCCTGTATTTAAATATACAAAAGGGAACACAGGAATACATTAAGCATGTTTGATTTTCAGATCTCTCCATTACCTCTAGGGCCCCCTCGCAAATTCTCATTTGCTCTTTGGTTTTCTTATTTTCTGAAATCCTCCTTTAAAACTCTCTCCCCACATTTTCCAATTATTTTATATAGAGCTAGGAGGGAAATGTCATTTTCCCCTTTCATATGTCAAAGGTCTATTTACAAATTGTCTCCCCTGCAGGAAGAAGGGGATGGTGCCACACTGGTAAGGTACCTTTCTTCTTCCCCAGATCTTCTTTCTTCAGTGCAGCTCCAAAAATGAAAATAAACAAAATGGAAATGAGTGGTAGACATTGGTTTTGGGGTATTTAGTAGTTAAACTCATTGCCTTTTTTTTTTCCCAGCTGATTCACAAAGATGACCAGTTATAGATTTTGAGAGCTTAATACAAAATCCGTTGGAACTTATCAAAAGATGCCCAATAGCTCCCATATGTATGACATCTCGAATGAGTGCAGAATAGAAGTAACTCACCTTCCAAAAAAACCCACCTGAAATTAAAAAAAAACCAAGCATATTAGCTGGATATCAATAGAAGTATCTTAATTTTTGTACTTCCAATATCATTGGATTCACTGTAATTGTTTAGGATGTTGGGTTTTTGAAGAAAGAAATCTTATAAATGGATATAAATAGCAGCAATTTTTTCTACTGTCTCTGATTTGACACTTTAGAATATGTCATTGTGAAGAAACCCAAGCAAAATATTGCATTATTATATTTTCATGATTGTTTCCTTTGCAGGCTGGAAAATTGAAGCCTCAGATCATATGTTCATTTACATAATGCAGATTTCTCTACTCTTACATTTCAGATACTCACAATTCAGATTTCCCAGTCTGATCTAATGCTAATTTAGACTTCCAACTGTCTTTATTTTGTCAACATTGAAAACATTACTCTAAGTGACATGAAGCCAGATTTATCCTCTTGCAATTCCTAAGTGACTTCAGTAAATCACTGGATGTTTTTTTGGTGTCTATGTGGGAACAGGATTTAGATTGTAATATCCAGTTCTCAGTTTTAGAGCTATCATAATAGTAATGAATCTACCTCCTCATGTGGAGGTCAATTTATTTTGAGCGGGTGAAAGGACACCAGCACAGAGAAGAGCTCTTGCCCAGCACATAAATAGATCTAGCTTGACAGTGTAACAATAGTTCTGACTTTGCTTTCGCAAAGGAAAACCAATAAGGGAGGGAGAAGTCTGGATTTCTCCAATGCACTCATTTAGTAATCAAGCATTTATATAAAGACATCTCACGTTATTTTAAGTCATGTCCTCATAACTTTTTCTTTGTCTCTTTAGAACGTTTTATTCAACAATTTTGCTCTTGCTGCTCTTTGTGTTCCTCTAAGGGTGCCTCCAATGCTGTGAGGTACAGTGAAGAGTTCAGCAGTTCCTTTCACCATCATTGCATTAGCAGATTTCATTCTCAGAACAATTACTTGGCAGCATGTGGCAACAAGTTGTATCTGAAACCTTTTGTCTCTGAGTGGACTTTTCAGAGGCAGTAATTTCTGATCTTGACTTCTGCACTGTATTTGGCATTTGAAAGAGTTATTGTTAGATTTGTTTTGGTCTCTTTTTCTTTTCTAACTGTGCAGCAAATTATTGGATTGTGATATTTTGATGTTTTTGAAGTGTTATTTCTCAGTATGCTAAAATTTACAAGAATGATTCCTCACCCAGACATTTAAACTGCTAATGCATTATTTTTCTTTATTTATTTATATTAGAGATAAGAAAAGAGGTAAAAATCCCAAACAACCCAAATTTGGAAAATTGTGCAAGACATTTTTCTGGTGAATACTGGAAAATTTGAACTTTGTGCTGATTTTTTTTGTCTTTTGACAATTTGATGAAGTTAGTCTTCCTAAA
This sequence comes from Climacteris rufus, assembly GCA_013398175.1. NCBI lineage: Eukaryota > Metazoa > Chordata > Aves > Passeriformes > Climacteridae > Climacteris > Climacteris rufus. The sequence continues at coordinate 162,144 of VZRZ01007765.1, forward strand.
AGTAATAGCTATGTGATTTGGCATACCTCCTCTTTTTCATCAATATGTGATATATCCCTACCACCCACGAGATCTGTGAGAACAGGGACCTCACAATTCCCACAGATTCAGTTTTCTTCCAATGTTTGAGATACGGTTTCACTTTTGTCCTCTGAGCCTTTGTAAGGCTTTGTGAGATGTATGGGACCCTGCCAGTGCAGCTAAGGAGGCACACCCAAGGGTGCTGACAGTCCCTAAGTCCAAGCCTTGATGGCTCAGGAAGAGAGCTATCAAGGATTAAGAAATCACATGCAAAGGTGGGTTGCAAGCAGGCACGGCAGGCAAGATACTGGGCAACTAAGATTTCCATTGGAAATCTGTTTGCCTTGTGAGAGTCCTTCACCATTTTTTTCAAAATTAATGTACATACCCTTAGAATGTTTTGGTAGCGATAAATTGATGTTTTCTCCCTGAAACACGTTTCACGGGAAAATTTCCGAGCAACCATCACTATGATTTATAAAGCCTTCAAACCTGGCTACCCAGGAGACTACCTGTGAGTTTATGCCACAACGGAGACGGATGGAAACACCTGACCTGCTCAGCCCTGGCTACTCCATCTCTCCCCATAACGCTGTTCCCATGTCCCGGACTGTTGACATCCATCAGCCTCTGGGCATGCTGTGCATTTGAATGAATGCTGGTAGAAGCTAGCATGGTCTGAGAGTGTGGGACTGGAATCACAGTGGTTTTCTGCATAGAGATTAAGCAAAATGTAGGTGAACGGGCCAAGAAGTTGTAGTTTTGAACTACTACTCTGCAAGTCAGTCAGATGGTTCACTTTTTTTCCCAGTGTGAATCAAGTGACCAAGTGACAAAGGCGTCAAAGGCAACTGTTTGATGTGCTTTTGTGTGTACATACACACACAATTCACAAAGGCACTTAAAATCCTTTTAGTGTGGTATAGTAACTTATAGTGAAAAATAATTTTCTTTATTACAAATGATTGAATGTGACCCCTGAATAAAATTGCTAAGAACTCCCTTTAGTTTCATTAGGGACTGGTCATGAAGGATCAGCCCTAGGAAGCAGACCTGATGAGTAAGCGTGCATCCGTTTTGCATAGTCTGCTTTCATGTTACAAGACAAAATAAACAGAGATACCACAAATTGGTCAGTCTGTCTCTGTGTTTAGTTTTGTTGAGGTAATGCTTCTTCCAGCCTTCCTAGCCAACTAATTTCCTATTTTCTTTTTCCTTGCACTTCCTTCTGCTTTTGATCTTCTTCCAGTTAACATCCAGTTCTGATATGGTAAAATGATCCTTCTCCATAGGTGACCACCCACAGCTTGCCATAGATGGAGCAGCAGATCTGGTCACCCATCCCTGCTACAGCCTCCTCTGGGAGTAACTGTGCAGAATGATTTGTACCCAGCCCACGGGCAGTCACTGAAAATTGTGGCTGTGATGCTGTACATGAGTACAGTGTTGAGATAAGCGTTTTTCTTTGTGGGTGAACATCACAGGCCGGTTTCTGGCTGTGCCTGGCTGGCCTTGGGGCTGAGCCTGCCCGGAGGTTCCGTCTCTTGCGGTGCCCCCCGCGGGGAGCTGCTCGGCGCCAAGGCACAGCGGACAGTGCCATCTGCTGCTCCGCGCCTGGAAAAGAAAACAATCCCCATCGTGGTGGGAAGGCTTCAGTGCCGCTCTCGCCAGTGCTGGGGGCCGGGGGCACTGCTGGGACTCTTGCTTGCCAGGCTCTGCGCTGGGCGTGAAGGTTTTGCATCGCCACTGAAGGTGAAGGGTGTGTGTCCCGTGGCAAGGAGGAAGCCTCCAACAACAGCAGCTCTGTAGGTGTGGGACAGCCGATGCCCTGCATAAAACAGCACCATCATCCATTAGAACATATTACAGTCAGTGATGTCAGTGGTAGTTCTTCAACCTGTTTTCCTATAGAAGTTGACCTGCTGAGGGTATTCAGAGAGGCTGGGTGACTTGTAAGTGTATGTGTTGGAGCTAAATGCTGGTGGAACAACCAGGAGAACTTGGGAGGAAGATATTTGTAAATTCAGGATTGAACAGAAAAGAAAATATGATCTACTATTGCTTATCCCAGAGATTAAAGCCTCAAAAGTTACTTTCATGGCTGCTATTCATGTATCTGCAATGCAGAACAAGCTGTTCTGGTATAAGTTGCACACCTCAGATTGCATATTCCTCAGCTGTAAAGAGATTTATCATGTAGTCTAGTGTTTTTTTATCACACAGCAAAGTTTGGTTCTTTCCTAATCCTTTCCTCATCATTCTATACCCCGCTTTTGCAATCCCATTCTTAGTCCCTCTGGAATGGAACTGCAATGCCAGCAGCTCGCAGCACCTTGTAAAATCTTTCCCAGCTTTTTCAAACAGGGAACTTTTATCTACTTGCCTGCCACTTGAGCAACGACTTTAGCTGCTTAAACTGGCTGCTTGTCAAATGCAGCTTAAAAAAGAAAAAAATGGGGGGGGTTGATGTTCAACTTGTATGAGAGCTTGTTTTATTGGTTCTTTCACTAAAGGGCAAAAGAATATTTCATACAGTAGTATAGAAGTACTGCTGTGGGTGGGTTCACATTACACACTTGTCTGCCTACATATGGAATTGCAACATGTTAGAGGGAAAGTGCTTTGTCTTGGTTTGTGCAATCCTAGAAACTAAATGTAGAAAAACTTTGGTTGGACACTCACAGGTGTGCATTGGTAGGAATTTTTCCTTGGGATACAGTTTTGAATTCTTTGTCTTTTTTCTTCTCTTGGTAGCCTTAGTGTTTTGTTTTAAATGGGTAACAGCAACATCCTAATTTCCATGGCAAAATCCTATTGTTACCCTTACTGATACAATGGTTTTCCTAGACTGAGAAAGAGTGAGAGCAGTGACTGTGTAAATTGCAATAAGTGGTTTTGCACTATAAATCAAGCAATCAGTGAAATTGAGTTCTTGGCTTGAAGAGCCAAAAGGTGGGCTCGTTTTCCTGAAAAGCATTGCTAAAGTCTCCAGAGGTGTAAATCTTCATATTAAATTCCAGTGGAGCCAATGGGGCATGGGATAAGAAAAGAGCGATGCCTATCAGAAAAAAGGGGAGATCTGCTTTTTTTGTTCTTCATGACCTAGTAGGAGAATATTCTCCTTGATGAGTACAAGAAATTTATGTATACCTGCAGCCAGATCTGTTGCCCAGTATTTTGTTAGTATGACAATATCCATTTTTCTGTGTGATTTGAATCTCACAAATATTGAAACCCAGTTTCTCCTCTTTGGAAAAAAAATTGAGGTAATTTGTTACTTGTTCCATATTTTAGAGAAAAGACACTGATTTTGGTTTTGCTTGGTAGGCAGGAAATCCAAAGTGCATATATAGTGATATAGAGCACTAGAGATCCATACGAATGACCATAAGTTAAACTAAAGACATCATATGAAGAACACCCAGAAATTGGGCTTTTAATTATGTCTTTGTACATTCAGCAAAACCAGCATTTATGCTGTGTTGCTGTTATGACTGCAAAGCTGTTGTTGTTTAATTTCTTGTTTGCCTAAGCATGAATGAATTCAAAAGGCTTTCTACATCTTCACAAAGACTGCACAGACTGCACAGCTCTGCCTTTTTGTGTTTATTATCATGTGTGATCGTACTTTAAAACTGCTCTGATGCAGAAGTCTCCCACCTTCTATTTATGAGGGGTTTTATAAAATACATTTCATTGAACATATTTGTACTGCTATATTTAACATTACGCGTAATATTTAAAAACTAAAATACTACTCTTGGGCTGATAATCCTTGAAATGAGAATGATAAATACCTAATGCTCAGTTATGGAAATGAGGATTTTATTTATTTTACATGCATTAGAGTTTTCAGAAGTACTTAATTTTAATTTTTCTCCTATCTGATATACCATACTTTACATGTATTTGTAAGTGTACACATTTATAAACAGCGGTGGAAAAGCTGAAATATGCTATTACAAGTGCTGTGACCATTTTCTTTTCTCTTTTGTCACACAATGCATAGGACTTGCTAGAAGATGATTCTTTGTCCTAAAAGAGTCAAGCTTTTGAAATTTTTATTATGGTGCAAAATACGAATGGAAGAGCAGGTGCATGCAATGTTCCTCAGTCTCTCCTGTTGGAGTTTTTCCACTTGGTATAAATAATTGAATGTCCTACTGGCCATGGGCAGGGGGGAATAGAGCAAGTGAGCAGAATGACAGCATAGCCCAGTGACCAGAACAGTCATCTGGGCTGCAGGGGAACCCAGACTCAGTTCCTTCCTCCAAATAATGAGATGATGTCCCTATTTCTTGAAGGACTGTCCTAATCACGAGGCTGAGGACTATTTTGGAATTGCTTTCACTCACTTTTGTGTGTCTGATAACTGGGCATCATTTCCAGTCAGAGGGTTTTGATGGCAAACATTTCTGTAAAAGTTATTATTTTTCAGTGGGGAAAAAGAGTTTTGTCACATTTTTGGCCACATCTAGTAATAAATAGGATTTAGAATATTAGCTAGTCATGGCTTCCAATGCACATCAGTGTTAGTCAAGCTTAAGATAAATACAATTAAATAACTTATAGGAGGACTAGAACTTGAAAATTTAATTTACAGGAATAGGGTATAATATCATTTATTTCCTACAGCTGCTTAGTTTCTTAATTTGATATTTTAAAACTCTTGGAGTTGCTATAATTTCAGATAAAATGTCTTTCCATAGGCAAAAGATAATGTTTCATAAGCTTTTTAGAAACTAATAAAGTAATAATCTACAGTATTTTATTATTTAGAACCCTTGCCTTGGGGACATGATTTGCAAGGATTTTTTTTATATCTTAATTCAGGGTGTACATGTGAGCAGCCTGTGTGAATATATCTGTCAGTCTTTTCTATAGTTTTTTTCTTTCTACCAAATGCTGTCTGCATTCAGACCATAGAAACACTACCACCTCTTTAAGTGGTAATGCTCCCTGCAGAGTTTTTAGCCTGTAGGAGATATGATTAGGGGGTGATAGTGTTAAGCACTCCTCCTGTATCTGCTGGCCCACTCTGATAACCTTAGGGTTACAATGCATGTCTGACAAATACAATTCCATTGTGACTAGTGCCTTATGGCAATTTAGGAGGCTTATTCATCATTTTACAACAGACTTCTGTCAGGGATTTTTCTTATTTGCCCTTCACTGGTGTACAGTAGTTGTAGGTTTATCTCTAGGAGTCCAGCCCTAATAACCAATAACAAAGTGCTTAAGCTCTAAGCTTGTGAGAAATGGACTTACATTATACTCCAACTGCACCTTAGCTCTCGACTGATAAGACAATGTGTCTTTGAGAGAAGGAAGGATTTGTATGAACTGATCCTTTACAGTATGGGGTATGCATTGGTAGAAGATACGGGGAGTTACACTATGTTCTAACCATCCAGATACTAGCTTTTTACATATAAAATGCATCCTTGCTATCATTAGAAATGTTTCCTTTAAAATATGAAAGTGAAGAGATATCTTGCCTTGGAAATTGCACTACAAAGTTGTTTGTAACGATGGTGTGGGACTTGGAAGAACTGAGTTACTTTTGATGAAATCCCCATGATTATGGTTTAAATTACACAGATTTATTCAAGGAACAACAAAAGTTTGGTTTTTTTGTTATTATTATTCAGATTCCTGCTGGGTTCTGGATATTAATTAGGTAGTGGTTCCAGATGAAATCCAGGAGAGAGGAAAAAAATGCTGCTCACATTTTAATAACCTAGAGAATTTTAAGTGGCTAACCATATTGTTTACTATATATCAGTCTGAAGAATAAAGAATAAAAGCGCATGAATAGGCAGGCACACAGCATGGAAGAATAGCACCATACACCCCAGATAAAGTGCATTGTATATTCAAGGTTTAGATCTTCCACCCAGCAGATTTAGAGCGTGAGGGGGCAACATTTGAGAAGTGTGTACTGAACAAATACAAACATGAGGATTGCCTTTTTTTAGTTTTAAGTGTGAAAACATTAGCTCTCCCTCTATGCCTTTGAAGTCTTCTCTTTCTAGCAAAGCTCTGACAGGAGGGAGGTCTTTCAATTAGTTTCTCACCCATAATGATTTCTTTGAGAAATTTTAATCAGGTTTTCCATCACAGAGTGCATTTGTTGCTGGTACTTGATCTCTTGGCCAGTTGAAGCTTCTGTGGTCCTTTGTCTGTTGAGAGTTGGGTCTTTTATAAACTTTCTGGAGTAGTTATTAATCATGGAACTTTTCTACCTTTTATGAGGTGTAAAACTGCACGGAGAAAAATAGCAGTGTAGTGACATGAGCTAATTATCTGCAGTGTTACCAAGATAAGAGATAGTGTGTTAGCAGTAATGCCTACAACAGTGTAATTGCTTTCTGTTTCCATTATTTTGTAGTAACCATATAATTAGCTCACTGTACCAGAAGCTGTTTGCTTTTTATGGCAACCTGTACTGCTAATCACTAGAAAAGTTTGTGTAAGTGATCTGTAGCCTTTACACTTGTAGAGTAGCACCAAGGAATTTGAAGGGGCAGCTGTATCCCAGCCCCTTTTGCAGAGGTAAGGAGTGAGAAAGAAGATACTGACAAAGCTGTAGGACCAAAAGAAGTGAAACCCTTGCTACAGCTTCACAAAAGTGTTTAGTAAAGTCTTAGCCACTTCATACAGTTTTCTCTGGATTAAAATATACGTTTGTCCTTAGTCTCTTGAGTCTAGTCTACATTAAAGAATTTTGCATGACTCAGTAACTGTTGATTTCCTTAAACAATATAATTTATTCTGACTGCCTGAACTTCAAAGGGGATGGTTTCTTATAAATGCAGAACTTCAGGAAGGAAAGGGCTCAGCAGGGCTGGATTATTCATTATGGGGAAGATGTTCTTTGGGGCGTTTTTCGGGGATGGTGTTCTCTAGTGAGGGTTTCCTCTCTGATGCTTGGGAGATGGGTTACCTGCCTGTTACTGCCTATTGCAGTGTGTATGTTGGTGAGAAGGCAGGTCACCATTGCACCAGTGGGCTCAGAGCTGGGGCTGCCATCCCCACCGGGGCTGTTGGGCAGGAAGGTGGGGCTGTGCCTGGGAGAAGTTGCTGTAGGGAGGAAGCAGGGCAGAGCTGAGCTGGGCCCTTGCAAAGCTGTGTGCTGCCTGCCCAAAGTCACAGCGCTGGAATCCAGTTAGGAAAACTGCAGGCAACAAGGCATAGCAAAAAATAATAAATTGGCACTATTATACTAAAATATTTCTGCTATTTCTGCCCCCTAAAAGCTGGCTTCTGTAAATAGGAGTGAAATCTCCTATATACACAGTACTTTATACTAGCAGAAAAGAAAAAAATACAACTGCTGTACACATTTACAAGTTGGATTGGGATTTTTGTGCTCCTGTAGTGCCCCACTCCCCCCACAGCCTCTATTTAAGTACAAAGTCACTAAATTTGGGGGATAAAGAACATGCTTTTTACCACCATTTCCTCCTACTGAATTCAAATCCTGTTGTCAGTTAATTACAGATGCTACTTTTTCAGATAATATTGCATAATTCAGTGGAAAACAAAAAAGCTCTGTAAAAAGTGGGTATTAAATTCAGCTTTAGATATTTGATATGGTTTTCAAGTACCTTTATTTATTTGAAAAAAGGAATCCTCTTTAAATGTGCTCTTTCTTCTTCCCCTCTGTGGCGTTAGAGCCAGTCCCTCTGAGTACTGCTCCTACATTAATTATTATGGTAAGTAGGGATGATCAGGTGATAACATGAATACTCTTAAAGCACACCACCAAGACTTTAAGGTAGGCAGCAGTGCTACATGGTTGTAAGCTGTATACTGCCTGATTTATTTATGTTTTTAATTCACCAGTACAAACAAGACATTCTTTATTTCCTGTTTGATCCTTCATCCTGGTCCTGTCCTTGTGGACAGCCCCCCCTTCGCTGCAGCTGCTATTCCTTGTGCTCCATGAATTGCCCTGTTGTGCCAGCAAAATCAGGACCTCAGAATAAAAGCCTCTTCTGCACTGCTGGACTGGTCGTGCCAAAAGCCACCTAGGTTTAATTCCACTGAAATCAGTGAAGTTATACAAAGCATTACTTGGGGTCTATGCTAAGCCATTGCATTGCTCACTGCTTTATAAAGTGTTTAGCATGCGTGTTTTGTCCCCTGGGAGCTGTGTGTGTTTGAGCAGGAGTTCTGTGAGGGCAGGGAAGGGGGAGACCCCCAGCATGAGCTGCTCTAGCTTTTTCTTTCCTCTCAAGTGCTAGTAGTAAGGCACTCTACCTTTAAAAACAGAGGGGACACTCTTGCTGGAACAACACTTGACGACAAAGTAATTTAATCTTTAAAAGCAAGATTATTAATATTCTGGATATGTTAGGGTGTTCTGAAATTTCAGCAAATCATGATACATACAAGATGTGGTTTTGTCACTGGCAACATTAAGATGATTTAACTGGATGTCACAAGTTCAAATAATGCAGCAAAAGAAAATTAATTCCAACACTTCCTAATCAGTCATTGATTAGAACAGATTCTTCACAGCTAGAAGGGTCAGATTATAGTTTGTTGTGGGTAAAACATTCAATCTGTCCCTACTCAGTTTCACAGACTAAGGTTTCTGGATTTCTTCCTTTTGAAATCAGTTTCAGTATTGTTCTAGCATAGCAGAATTTGTTTCTGAGTAGAATAATTTAAATGCCAGTCAGCAGTTTTACCCTATTTCCTTTCTATCTCAACACAGCTCTAAGACTTCAGCTCAGGTTCAGTTCTCTCTTCCATCTGTTGTCTGTGATCTGGTAGTATTGAATAGATAAAACCCCATAAGTTCCCCTATGCTTGCCTTGAAGACCGTCACATACCCATGTGGATGCTTTTCTTTGCCTTCTTGCCTACTTTCTAGATAAAAATATTATGCAAAAGCAAAGAAGGGAAGGTAAACATCCTGAAAATTCCATGAAGTGTCCTGTCTCTGCAAGTCTGGGATGCCAGGCTGCAGTAATGCTTTAGGGGAAGGTTGATGTTCATTACCTTCAGACTTTTCACTGCCTTTCAGACTGGCTTGCACCAGTGTGGGGATTTTATTCTGCATCTCCCTATTGATTTAAAAAAAAATAATAATTTGTCAGAGCAATAGAAAAGTGTCAACAAACTCCATGGGTTTTAAAAGGTAAAATATTTACAAACTGTTTGCAGATGGTGACTTGAATACTGCAAATATTTGCTCTGCTTGCAAATTGGCTACTTGAATACTCTGCAGAAAATCGCATGGAGCTACACAAAACATGGGACAAAGTAATAGTTTGATGTATTTTTTTGCAGTTATAAACATGTACACTTTATTTTGGATAGCAAAAAGGATGAAACAATAAGTGGCTGTTCTTTCTGTCATTACAACTGATTCAGCATCAGATCCAGGAGGACTGGTTCTGATGGACAATATATAGACTGAATTGGCTTCTGCATACTCCAGTGCTGAGTTTCCAATAGATATGTGCTCCATGGCATTTCTGTTTGTTGTTGTTACTAGTTGCTCCACAAAGATTCAATTACATATAGTTTAGGAATTTGTAGTGTGAAAGGGATTAAAGTTTTTTGAGCAATCTCTAAAACAGTTTTGAACATCTACTGTACATTTAATCAATAAAAGAAAAAAATAGGTGTTCTTCAAACGATCAGACCTGTCACAAACAGGCTAGTTATCCTCAGTTTATCTTTGCATTAACTTTATAAAGCTGAAGTATTTCTAGTCTTGTTTGCAGTCATGGAAGAGATGATTTGCTTTTCTAGTAGAATATTTTAAACCAAGAGAGCCTGTGATATCTTACCACTGTTGAGGTACTTCATAAACACTTATTCGATTATGTGGGCAGAATGAATTACCCATTTAGAGGAACGTTGTTATTATATCATCTGATATAGTTCTTCATTTGCCTTATCATTGCATAATGAAGAATAAAAGTATTGTTTCTCACATATGGATAAAAACGATCAATAAATATTACAGCTGCAAACAACCCTGTATTTTTTCTTCTGAAGAGAATACTTGAAAATTATAGCAATGACTGCCTTTGAAGTATCTGTAGGCATTATTGGCAGACTAGTAACTTCCTTCCATAGGGCACAAAGCCAGCACTCAGACCTACTAACAAAGTGAGATTCGTTTCAATGTGTATTTTTAGGGAGTGGTTTAATTGTAAAGTCAATTCTTATTAAAAGAGAACAATGAGAAAACAGGGCAGTTATCTGTAGTCTTGCTGGCCTTTCTCCTAAAACAGCACTTATATCACTGCTGATACGCTGAGCTAATCTGCATTTTAATTTGTGTTTTTGAAAAGTACACGTTTGGTTCCGGGACATTTGTCAGTGTGTTGTCTAACTGTGGCTTGGCAGAAAGTGCCTGGCAGTGCCGTGGTGCTAATTAATCAGCTCCACGGGGGGCAAAGGTGGTGGCAGCCTCCATGGCCTTGGTGACGATTCCCCACTCGCTGGCCACTCGGGGACCGCCTGCTCCGGTGGGGAAAGCTCTCTCCTCTGGCTGATGCAGGGCAGCGGGGGAAATAGGGGCCAACAACCTCCCCCAAGCCAGTTTGTCTGTAATTCTCCCCAGCTTCCTGGGGATAGCCCTGCAGCATGCCTGGAGATCAGTTCATGGAGACACAAACTCTCTTTGTCTCGTGACTTTTTTTAGCAGAAAATGGTATATGAAAGTCTTCCTGGCTGCCACAACTCAAGATCCTTTGCCATCCCACTTACCAAGTAAATGATATCAAATGAAGATCTATCACAGACCTTGAGGAACTTTTTGGTAATATCTGAGGTCAGTCAGGAAGGGCAATGCAGATGTTGGGTTTCAGTGCTGCTCCTAGTAAAATACATTGAGAAGAATGGGATTTGATTTAGCTCTAACTCAGAAACCAACTGAGGAGCGCCCAGTGGTTTTTTTTTGCTGGGCATGTCCTAATAAAGAGGTGGAGTGGAGCAACTGAATCATTGACTCATTAAGGTTGGAAAAGACCTCCAAGATCATCAAGTCCAAGCTTTGATGAAACACGATCACATCAACTAAACCATAGCAGCATCCAGCTGTTAAACATGAGGGTTTCAAGAGTTCTTAATCATACTTCTTATTTGGAAGCTAAAATAGGTAGACTTTTGTCTTAAAGGCAAGATGGCTTAAAAATCTCTGCTTATCTTAGGAGTAATGGGTATGCAAGAAAATAACTAAATATATAGAGTTATGTAGCTACGTATATATTACTGTTGTCTGATACATGTAAAGGTAAATACGTGTATTAGAACAAAGATTTTAGAGTAGAAATGAGACAGAAATCTGCTGAGAAATCACAAAATTTCACATAAAGAACTCTTCTAAAGTGAAAACAAAAGACAAAAAAAGGGTTAACCCCAAACTTTTCCTAAAAGATGTCTTAAAGAAGATTAGACAAAGCTCTTTTATCGTTGGGAATTCTTCTAATATGCAAATGTATTTGGAATAAGTATCGGGTAAAAGAAAAGTAGTTTGATTAATGGAACCTGTCTTTTATAGTTCTGTTGCAATGTGTAAGACTCTGTGTTGTGCCTCTGTGTGTGTGTGTGTGTTTCAGCAGTAGCATAAGCATGCTGGCAAAAGCCACTGCCAAGTCTCATTAATTGCAACTCCCGCAGACTGATTCAGCCATAGAACTCTTATTTGTGGTGTAGTTTTACATTAATTTGGGATGTGGGTTTCCTTTAAATTTCAAACTGTACAGAGCAAAATGTATCCTATTTAAAGGAAGGAAAAAACAGAAGGTGGCTAGATCTTAGGAGAGAAGCAGGATGATTTGCCCCTTAAATTCATTAGGATTACTATATGGTCTCATTTTTGTTGATAAGTGCAGTCCAAACCCCCCAATAAGTGAGAAATTTCCTATCCAACATACTATTTCAGCCAAAGCTGTGTAATTGCCCAATATCACAGGCATAAACGGCAGGAGGGCAAAGGAGTTCAGTCAAGACCCCCCAGTGTTTGTGTTTGGTATGAAACACTCCATACAAAAATAATGATTTTGGCTCTTGAGCCTCCCTCCAGTAGTATGTTCAAAAACTTTGCCAGTTGCTATTGTACTTTGTTCTTCAAGAGTACACTGTAGAAAATGCAGCTTCACTAAAGAGTGGCCAAAGGTTAGACATTTGTGGGGAAATAAAGGAATTTTTTATAAATATCAAAGATTGGTACAAACACATGAATTTATTTTGAATAATATTTGGTGTGTTTCCAACAAGGCTGAGCTGCCCAACACTTCTAAAATTGTCATCACTCTGCCTGGCTTTAATTTTTGCAACCATTCTCTGAATAACAAGGACTGTTTAAGACACTTGTTAAAAGTCAGTAGTGTTACTTTTATAGATTAAAAAAAATCACTTCTGTAGATTCTCACCACTAAATTAATATTATCGACTTTAAACGGATGCTTTAATTAAGCTATTCTATTAATTGGAATGTTTCTCAAATTAAAACCAGATCCTTTGTGGCCAGTATTTCCTTTTGCACTTTTAATTTAAAACTTAAAAAAATTAACCAATGGTGGATGAGTCATAATACAGACAAGAAAAATCTTCACTTTTCATGTTGGTACCACTTGGAGATTAGTTAATCTGATGGAGGGAAGTTCTCTAAGTGCAAAAGGGGAGAGGAAACAAAAGGTTTGTATGGTAGGAAAAAAGGATGTACGTATTGATCCTTCTGTCTGTCATAGACATATGCTATATATCAAATCAGCAGCCTCCAAGGAATTTCGGTATCCTGGATGTGGACACCAAAGTGCCTTTAATTAAAATACTCCTCTGAATGTATTTTGTTTCTATAGTTTTCTGTTTATTTTTAAATTGTTAAAATATGGCATATGTGGAACTGATGCACATCAAAGACTTGAAAAGATCCATTGTGTCTAAAACCAGTGGCTTAATTCTGATTTTATTTTATGTATGAGGAAAGCAAGAAAAAGTTCTCTACAGATTTGGGAAGAGAACATAACTCATTCCCCTGAGCTAGCTGCTGAAAACACACACTTCCTAAGAAAAGACCAAAAGCAGAATCAATTCAAATAAGTGAGAGAGAGAAAGAACGAGGGGACTGAAACTCTGACATGACTTTGAACTTTCAGGTCCCTCAAATTGCAGCTCAGACTGTTGTCAAACACAACTGCAAAAAGGCAGGTTGGAAAGCTGTTGGGAAGGCTTGGGATGGCAGTCTATCAGTTCTAGTGCCTGTATTTGAATTTTATATGTGCAGATCATGTATATTTTATATCATATATAGATAAATATGGCATACGTATATATGAGGAATTATTTATATATAAAATTATATGTTGCTGAGATTAAGAAAATAAGAACTATTATCTGGATCTGCATAACAGTCTGTGTAGACACATATCCTGTTTCAAAGAGTGGCCACTCGCTGATGGTCCAGCAAGTGTTTATTCCACCTAATGGAAAATGAAGGAGTAACAAGATGATGCATAAAATTTTTCTCAGCCCATGGAGACAGTTGCTGGCCTATGTTCTAATGCATTTGGATTGACATCCTATGTATGTGTTTGTCTTGTTGAGAGTTAATTAGAACTTTGAGAATGGAAAATAACTCCAAGGATTTTGAGCTGAATTCATCCCAGGTGTAACTTGACTAGAAAAATCTCTTCCAGAGATTAATAACACTTTTATAAATTCAAGAGTGACTTGTACAGGCATATGCCCTCCAACAGACCTCTGTGCAATTTCCACTGGAGTTTTTCCAGCTTTGATATGGAAACCTTCACATCTTATGGAGCCCAGGTGCCCTTGCCTTGAATCCTCTGTGAATGTAGGATTTGGCTAACAGCCAGAGGGTGAGGAATCCACAATGTAAAATTCCTGTCCTGGCATGCAGAAGGAACACCAGTGAATAGGGTCATCCTGACTGCTTTTTGGTTGCAGAGTGTTGGGGCATCCTCTCCAGAAAGCTTCATCGGTACTGGGTTTCCAGAAGGAGAAGATGGTACATTCTCTTTATTCAAGCTGCACTGGGCAAGGTGAAATTTCACTGAAGTCAGCACACTTTGGTCTGAACCTGTACATTTTTTTCTTCCTAGGTATGAGTTGTTAAAAGAGATGAATATTATCTATTTTTTTTAATGGGCTCAGTAACTTGCTAAAATAGGGTCATTATCACACAAGAGATCAAGCTCTTTCACCTCTTGATCTTTTTTGATCTTGAAAAAGGTCAGAAGAATAAAGGTCTTACTGGGGATAAAAGTCTTAAGAGCAGTTCTTTAGTGGCATTTTTTAATGTTAGTATCTTTTTTTTTTTCCTCCTCCATCTCCACTGAAGCATGGAGAAGAATAGCTTTAGTTAGGTTTGGGCTTTTTTATGTGTTCATATACATATACAGCAGACCTGAAAGCTAAATCTTTGTTTTCTGTTGGCTATGTATATGTTCCAAGATCCCAGCTCAAGTGAGTGTGATATCTTTGTGGCTGCAATAACTCTTACGGGGACCGACCCCTGCATACGCTCAAAAATACAATTGCAGAAAGCTCATTCCTTTATACAGCGGATTACTTTTAGATTTACTTCCATGTGATCTGTAGAGATTCCCTTCATCTAAGGGGAGGTCTGATTCTCTCAGCTGACTTATGCAGCCACACACCAAGAGACCCTTATTTTGTGGAAGCCAAATCTCATTAATGGCAATCTGCTGCCCATCTTTTAATTAGCCAAAGAATTGGTGACACTTCACAACCACAGCAGTGGCAATAAAGTAGCATTGTAATATAAAATAGGGTGAGGTATCCAGCACTACAGAATGCCCACACCTATCTGCATTAGTCTACTGAGTGGATTCTTATTTTATATGGGGAATTGATCTCTCTATTTTTGTTATGCCACAAACACACAAAAAGTTAATATTTTTAGCTTCTGAAATATATTCACAGTTAGCTACCTTGGAGATTTGAAATGACACAGATCTCTAAATAAAGGTGAAATTTTGTTTTCTGTAGTCCTCATTCCTTGGATGTGATGTAAATACTAACTGATTTTTTAATGAAACTGTGTAACTTGCGAAGATTTATAAATTCCCAATATTTAGTTTAAAGCAACCACTTTTTTTGGCAAAATTTGCAGGCCCATACCCTGTGGATATGCATAGCTTGCCTATTAATTACAAAATCTGTGGCATATTCTTCCTATATGTGTGCTGATTTTATCAGGTGCAGGAAAGATTGTATTATTTAAGTTGTACACTGTTTGTTATAAGGACTTTTCTCCCTTTTGGTTCATACGACAGTGTGATCTATAGGGATTCATAAACAATTTGTGCTGCAATCATTTTCCACTTATTTCACTTTGTTTTATAGAATACATTTTATGCTGCAGTTTCAGCATATGTCTTTGTGATTCAGTAAACCTGCCTAGTCCAGAATCAATACTTACATTTTCCTTCCCCATAATAGTAAAGGGCATATAAAATGCATGAGACAAAGTAAGCTCTTTCTAAAGATATAGATTAAAATTGAGACTGCAGCTAGAAATGTGAAAAATTGAATGAAGAGTTTTGAGTCTGGGACAATTGTCTGTGATATAGAGGAAATATCGAAGACTGTCAGAAAGTATCAGAGCACGGTGATAGCAGCACTAACCAATGCCACTGCCCTACTTGTCTGCAATCGATTGCTGCTGAAGTAATTGTTTAGTTTGTCTGCTGTTAACTCTAGAAGTCTTTTATTGTAGCAGTGCAGAATAAAATTTACTTATAAACAGGAGGAATTTTAGTCAGTGGCAAGGGTTTTGAGATGGGAAATGACTGCAGGAGGCACAATCCCCCATTTCACGTGTGTTTTCCATGAACCGTAACCAGTGAACCTATGGTCCATCAATGGTGTTCAGAGTTCTGAGGTCAGCAATAAATCCAGTGCTAACAGCATCTGAACTGGAATGCTGGGAGTTCTGGTCATTCATGTTTCTTCTATCATTGTTCACCTGTGTTTACAGTCTGATTTGTATAGATGCTCATTCTGAATCTTTGACTCACCCTAAAATACCACAGGGAAGAGAGATCCCGGTTTTGGAAATCTATATAGGCAATTTTTGGAGTGAAGACATCCTTAGAAGAGATTGAAGGTGCTGTATATGATGAAACATCTGAATCTTTCCTGCTTAGTTAATATTCATGAAAAGATAGGTACAGCCATGACAACTGGATATTCTGGGATACAACGCCATAATGGAAATGTCACATCATCCTTTCAAACTTAACTTTGTTTTATAGCTAATAAAAACAAAAGAAATCAAATGACAAAAATATGCATTACAAAATAAGTAAAGTATCAGAAAACAAAAATGTTTGCTGAAAGCATTGCATTTTGAAAGTATTTATGGTACCAGACCGAGAGCTGTGCTACTTCTTGGCTGTTTCACTGCAGTCAGCATGTAAGGAAATGTCATTTTGTTCCCTTTATAGGAATTTAAAAGAAACTGGGGCTGTGTGAAGAGAGTAGATCTGAAGGCCGGCTGGTCCCCAAGAGTGTCCTGGCCTGGTCATAGAAAGGCAAATTGTAGAAACCACTGTTGAGGGAGCACTCAGTTACATGCTGTTGCTTTAAAACATCATTTGGATATAAGTGTTGTTTTTGGTATGGGTGGGCAATAAAGGCTGGTTTGTACAGAGGAGAAACTTCTTGGAAAGGGAACTAACACTCAGGCTGCCTCTGGACATGACAAAGTTGATGCTCAGTTAAAGCTACACGTGCTGGTATACTCAAGCCAGTCACCAGGGCTAGGGTTGTTCCATGACAAATATCCCAAAATGGCAGTCCTCATCTTTAACTGAATGCTGTGGTTTATGACAACAAAGTCATTGAAGCAATTGCTTTTCTGGCCTATGACCATGATCAAAATCCTCTTTCTTTTCTCAAGTAAAATATACACATGACCGGCTATTAATTTTGTGTCAAGCTCTTGCCAATATGATTAAAGAACCCAAAAAATAGTTTCAAGCACAGATTAGTTACTCAGAATAATTCCTTTAAACTGTCATCATAACATATAGTCTTTGTTTTTTAAATTCCTGGCCTAAACAGGCATCTTCTCATTAGATTTGTGAGGTGTGTGTCAAGCCACAGAGAGTGGCAGTTTGCATGAAAACGGGATATTTCCCTGTGCTCACGCTTCTGTTCCATGTCCTACATACTGTGGTCTGGTATCGTCTTCCAGAGAGTTACCTCTGATGGACAGGATTAGGGGAAATCCTTGTTTCTTTGGTGATTTTCAAACACTATCAGACAATGATGCCAACTAAGAGTGAATTAATGAGATATTGGAGCCTGGCAAGTAGAAAGTGGCTTTAAATAACCCTGATTAGCCTTTCCTCAGTTCCTTAGAGTGCAGGCAAGGCTTGAACAACAACAAAGACCCCACACTCACACTTTTTATTAGTTTGGTGGAAAAGGAGTGTGCTTTTCAGAGGGTGTTAATTAAAAGATTTAGGTCCATTCACACTGCCCATATCCCTTGTTTCATCTTTCCCTCCTTTTTGTGTAGTTTGTTTGCCATGTGAGAGGTAGAACTGCTGTTATGACAGAAAATGTTGACTTTTAAAGAGTTTGCTCACATCTTATCTGTGAGAAAAATATAAGCTGTAATTGAGCATATGAGTTTCACTTTTTATGTGATGGCTTTATTAGACATGAACTTTTATTTTAAGTAATCTAAAATGTCTTTCACTCTTTTCAAAACAAGTTTTCTCCTCTTTCTGTCTTTCGCAAGGGATATGTCCCCCACATCTTTGTAGTTGCTACATCTTGCCTGTTCAGTAAATAAATAAAAAATCTTCAAATCCTAATTTAATCATATTTAATCATAGAGCTGTGCTTTTCTAAACCTTAAGCCTAGTAAAATGATTGCATTAGCCTCTTCTAGTTACATGAAATCCAGAGTGTAGAGGCCATGGTATCAGCCAAGAAATTTTTCAGAATCTCAGGAATATATATAAATGTATTTTGAGTATCTGAAACTTGAGTAAATGATTTAATCACAAAATTATCTGCTGTATTTCAGGACTTAAAAAAAAAAAAATTGCTTGTACTATCCCATACATGTTTCCCAAATGGGATAGACTGTTATTTACTTGTCTGATTCAGCCAAAGTCTGCAGTTTACCAAAAATTTCTCAAACAAAAATGTGAAATCAGGAGACAATAGAACAATCAAATTATTTTTTCTGGTGGTCACATTCTGAATCTGAATTATGGTCAATGAAACCATGAGGATATGAGTGAATGAAAAATACAGTAGATTTCACCATAATTTCTGGCTAAAAATTTGTTTCCTTTAAGACTATATATTAGATATGTATGACCATCTTAATCATAATGTGAAACTCATTTTATGTGTACAGGACACGACTTGGTGCTGAGAAAAATCCTTTGTGCTCACCTTTAAAATTATATTATACAAAAAAGGATGTAAAAAGTTGAGTAAGGACTCATTCATTCTTGAGAAGTGTGAGACTGGATGTGAGACCGCTCTACTGCAGTGAAATGTGTAGTCCCTCTTTAATAGCTTTGAAATATTTTCATTAAACTATTTGATCTCCCCTCTTGTTATGGGAAGGTGAGAATACTGGTGGGGCGTTTGGGAGGAAGAGAGGGTTTTCCTGTAAAAACAGCTAATAGACAGTTAATTATTGCTGCATGCTTTCACTGGCAAACATCTACAACACACTTTAAAAAAAAGAAAAGGAAAGTGTGATTGCTGCTTGTTAATGGACTCTGCTATTTTACAGCACTGTAGTCGAGCAGCCACCTACAGTTCATCCTTATGTTAATACTAACGTTACCAATTTTAACATTATATGCCTCTTTCCACTGGCCCCTGTTGGAACCAACAGCCTACGGCAAGTGCTGTACTGCCTTTTACTTAATTGCTTCTTAAAGCTAACAGTGAATTACATTAAGTGTAATTTCATTGTCGTTGGATCTTGGTGAGTTTGAGGTGGCACGTTTGCCATGGGAGTTCTTTTTCTCTGGTTCAGTGGCTATATCCGGGTGGGATGCATTTCTCCTGGAGTAATCCAGGAGAATCTTTCCTTTGAAGAGGAACAGATGTAGATTTACATATCTGGAGGTCTCTGGCCTCTGATGAGATTAGTTGGTGTTTTTAAACCCTACTGGAAGGTGCATATTTAATAAATGCCTAAAGCAAGCCTGTGTGAAATGGCTGGGCCCTGGGAGACTTTGAATGAGAGGAGAGGAGGAGATGTCAACTTGCACATTGTGGTACCATCATAATCACTGCTGAAAATAGGCCAACACTTGAAATAACAAGTAGATTCAGATTCTGTTGTAAAAGTAGTAAAGAAAAAATGGACAAAGGAGCTGCCTCAAAAGCATTTACGTTTAAATTTCAACTGATAATTTTGTTTCTAATTTCCTAATAATCAGAGAAACATGAAAATGTAAAGGTTTAAAAGCTGACAATCTTCCCTGCCCCCCGCCAAATAATCTGTGTTTTCCTGACATGCTTGTTTGAGGTAACTGCATGCCTTGCAATAGAAATTAGTATTATTGCTTTACTGAAAGTGTGTATTTTGAGGTGGAGGGGAAGGGCTTGTGGTAAAGCTGGAGATTAAATAAACTTCCATGAGAAAGAATAAGCTTATTTGACAGTAGACTTTCTGTTCTTTTAAATAGAAAATAAGTGTGAAACAGAAGTTAAAAATTCTACATCAAACACTTCTCTTGGTGTGGTGCTCCTCTCAGTGTAGTTATGGCATATATGCTGCCATAGTAAAACTACAGTAACAGGTTGTCATTACTGCTGTTTGGATCCAGATCCCACAACGATTTTTCATTGTACTCACAGCATTTGAAATTGTCCGGGGCTTTGCAAATGTCTTATAATCACACCCCCTCCCCCTCCTTCCTTTCCTTTCACGTCTTTTCAGTTTCTCACAAGATTTTTATTTTTTCTTAAAAACTCAGCATTTGTGTCACACTCTGCTGCCTGCCTGTTCCAGCCCATGTTGCACAGCAGGTTGTGTAACACTGTTGCCTGAAAGTGGCAGTGTTCTGGCAGGGCTGTTACCCAGCACCTTCCTCTCCTCCAGCATCCCGTGCCTGCTACCCCAGCACCTACAGCATCCCTCCCTCCTGCTGGATGTGACTGCTCGCTGCCAGGCAGCTCTCTCCTCTGCACCGAGTCCCCCGTCACCTGCAGTGCCATCTGCTCCCTCCTGGCATGTACAGCACGACTCCTTTGCTGCTCCTGCCCACGGCATGGCTCTGCCACTGTCACCTACACCGCTCCTTTGCCACACCTTTTCACTTGCCTAATGCTCACTCCTGTCCCGCCAGCCGGCAGAGATTCCTGTCTGTCTCCTGTCGTCTGCATCTATTGTTCACCTCAGTATTGCCGTTGAAATGTCAGCGAAGATAAAAATTTCTTCACCTTGGGGTGTTTTATCATTTCAGGAGGCCTTGCCAAAGCTGGATGCCACAGTAAGGGGGGCAGCAGCCCTTTCGGAAGAGGTACTCGCAGGTCTCAACCAAAGCCTGCAAGAGACACTGTTAATCCCTCACGTGAAAGGGCAAAAAGCTAAAAGAATACAAGACTCTGCTGAGATTAACAGAGAAACAAACAGAGCCCAGTGTAACAAAAGAAGGTGCTCAGATCTGTAGATAAGGAGCTTTCCGAGGCCCCTGAGCAAGGACCCTGTTTAACTCCCTGCAGAGCACCAAAGGAACTGCAGGGCTCAGGGACAGAGCGGCAGGAGAAACAACATGAAACAACAAGAGTTAAGACAAGGAGTCTGTTCCTTGCCTGAACTGCATTTTTCAACTTCCAGCTAAGTTTTATTTTGTGGTTAGAACCAGTTCCTGTTCTGGACCTAGTTTAATTTCATTCTGGAAACGCGACCATCTACTATGTAGACACACTGTTATTACTTTCCAGCATCTAGTGATAATTGCCCAGATGGGCACAAACCATATTTTATTGTTACTTTTGTTTGGTTAAAGTTAGGAGAACGACTGCTTTCCATTGGGCTCCAAGCAGGAAAGCACTTTATAGGGTTTGTAAGAAGTATCTTTGCCAGTGATGATGAAAGCAACATAAAATTGCTTTCGGAGGAAATTTACTCTTGGGTTAAAGCTCAGCCCAAGGCCTATATATCATTTGTATCCTTTTAAGCTTTATTTTTGAGGCCTAAGTGAGACTGATGGTGTACTGGTGTAGACTTGGTGCAGTGGAAAATATTGCTCTGGGGACTCAGTCCTTGGATATTTTTCAGAGAAAACTCCCAATTGTTTTCAATGTGCAAATACCACAAAGGCCCTATTTCGAGTTCTCTCTCATTAGATTGCAAAACTGTTTCAATTATATCCTATGGATTTCACAGGCATGTAACTTCCTGAACACCCACATTGAGGAAAGAAAGGTTTCATGTTTGGATCTCTGTTTTGCTAACATACCAGCAAACAAAACACTAGCAAACAAATGACCACATAGGACAGCCACAACATGAGTATTATTCTAAGAAATAGTCAACATTTGTCAGTCCTGACCACATGGTGTCATCTAAATTTAGCACACTTTTCCCTGTCCTTGGAATAAAATGATATCTAGGGAAAGCTTAGTTAGTAAATGACTGTTGACTTTGCCTTTTTCTAAACATTCTCATTATGGACAGCTTACCAGGCAGAAAAAAAAAAGAAAAAACCCCAACAGTCTAAGATAAAAGTAAATATAAAATTAAACAAACTAGTTAAAATACGTTTAAAAGCCTCTCATCAACATGGTAATACTAGATTGTTAGATTGAAAAACAGCATAAATAAACACTGGATTGGAAAACAGTGGCATTGATAGTACTTGTCAAATGGACTATGCAGCAATGGGTACTCAGGATGGAAGAACACCCCCACAGCATCTGCTCTCATCTATAGATATGCTAATAGTTTGCTGCAGGACTTCCTCAGTACTTCAAGAAATCTGAAACAGTATCGTATTCACAACATTCATTACAGGGGTGATTAGACAAGTTCCTTTTCTAGAGCTGCCACTGCATTACCAGCATTGGACTTTGGATAGAAATCCCTGTGGGCTTAGTGCAGCTTCCTTTGTATGTAACCAGATGCTCTTTTTCTTCTCTGCAAATTATTAAATAGTCCTGTACACAGCGTGTCTATGGGCTTTATGAACTTCTGGCAAGTTTGTGTGAAGTCAGAACATGTTCCCTCATCAGAACTCCTGTGTGTTGTCCCTGCACAGTGAGCTGCCTATGCAGGCCCCTGGCTCCCTAAGCCCCTGTTCATGTGTCTTTGTCAGTTCAATGCTGACCCAAACAACAGGCACTTCACATGACCGTTCTCATCACTATTAAGTGCTTTAAATTTTTGCTGTCTTTTTCCATTTTAACCCTGCTTTGAAAACCTAGTCCTCTTCCTTGGCAATTGCTATGGAACAAGGACCAGCTGCCGTACAGGAGGTACTTTCCACAAGCCTCTCATTTTTCACAACCTTTCTGCCTTTTGGTTAGCACTGGGGTTTGTTACTTTATCAGATAACATAATTCTTCCAGAACCCATCTGTGTGCTAAGGCTGATTCTTTACTCTCTTCTCATATATAGTCCATAATTTTGGGGAGTTATTTTGCCCATCCAGGCTCTTTCATCTATTTTCAGGAGTCTAACCTTCACAGAGCCCTTTTTCAGGTTCTTTAGTACTGTTTTTGGCATTAATCACAAGCAAAGAAGTAAAAGAGTCTGTGTTGTAGATAGTCCAAGATAATTCTCTCTCCAGTATCACTAAAAACAATTTGGTGGACAAGCTGTTCTTCCTTTGCTCCATCAGAAGAGCAGTGCTATTTCCACCTCTCTATTTCAGGGAAGTATAATTTTTCCAGATTTTTATCCTGGCCCTTTTTATTCCTGCAGCTAGATTGCTCTCTTTTGATAACATTGAAAAGAAAAATAGATGCCTGTCACTGTTTTCTTGTAGCTTTATTTCTTTAGATAACAAAAAAGTGAATGTTCATACCATATTTAACTTGCAAGATTTGCTTTTTGGAAACTTCTGAATTGCAACATTTAAAACTTTCTAGTTAACTTATCCTGGCCTTGGTTCTCACCTCTAGTATTTCTAATTCTTCCTGTGCTGTGTGTAAGCAATACTGGCTTGTTCCTCATTAGTACCACATACCATGTATCTGCAGAATGATGTGGCTGGGTGAGTTTTGCCAGAGCAGCTTCTATTTTTGATATTTTTGTCTTTAGTTTTTTATAAGGCAATGACTATTGTGTTTAATATTCTCATGTACCCTTACTAAAGAATGCTCTGCTCTCTGTATGCTGTCCTGCTGATACATCCTTGGGATGTTCCTTAATCAAATCACTATGACTTATGGCAGCATAAGACTTTTGTTTTCCCCTGAATTTGTTTTGTAAGCTTTAAAATTTATACCTTAAGTTTTCAACAGTTATGCTTTTTAGATTATATGTTTTTCTTCAAGTCTTTTCTGTTTCTCATTTTTAAATTCTGTGTTGGTTGTAATTAGGCTCCCCCCAGGTTTGCAGAATTTTTAAATGAAAAAGCTATGTATGTTTGCACTGAACACAAACACAGTGCTCGGTTCCTGTGAATTTGTCATGTGCTCTACTTGTGTAATCACCACATGTGTCTGTCTAAATTAAGTTTTCTTATCAGTAGCTTTTCTCATAAAATACATATCTAAATATGTCCAAAACATATGCAATATGGTTTTATTGTCTTGTACTATAAAATCTCTATAATTCTCTTTAAAAATTGTCTGCAAGCCTACCCATCTGGATTGCTCACTGCAGTCCAGCTCCCCTTGTCCAGGACCAGGCTGTGCAGGGAGGCCATGGGAGGTCACTTCCACAGGACTGCCTGTGGAGGCAGATGAACCAAAAGGGCTGTGCTGTGTATTTTTTTGTGTGTTTTAGTGAGAAGTTGGTTCTGACAGCTGAAAATCTCATGTACCATATCTTAAGGATGCTTTCTCAGTACTGAGCTCTGGAGCAAAATGTAATCTGAATTTCCATGTCTTAGATGTCTCCTCCCTCTGCAGCCACCTGCCTTCAGACTGGCCTGCTTTGTTGCTTGGAACCTGGTTAGATCTATATTCTCAAGAGTTTGTGAGGAACAGTGTGATTTTATATTTATTTCACCTAAATTTTAGCTCCTGTTACACAGTCTGGTCTACTAGTTTCTTGCTTACAAGTTTGAGTTGAACTGTACCAGTGTAGTAATGAATAACGTCTGTTTTTATTACACACATGTATTGGCTTTCTTTAATCTCAAAATGAGACATGCAAGGTACTTCCTCGTGCTGAAACTGGGAATGAGTGCCAGGTCTTCCACCAAATCCTGGGAACAATTCTTCTTGCCTTTTTAAATTTTTATTTGTCATTCTTATCAAGAGAGAGGGAAAAAAAAGGTGAATTTCCACTTTATTTTTTTCTTTCTCTCTTTGAATTTTTTTTAAAAAAAGGAAGGAGTAAAATAATAAACATTTTGTAAAACTTAAAAAATATTTTTCACTGCCTGTGAAACACAGATGTAGAAAATAACTATGCTTTTACCTAGCAGCCAGCTAAACACCACACAACTGCTTGCTCACTTCCACTTCCCCAGTGGGATGGGGAAGAGAATTGAGAGGGGAAAAAAAGAGTAAAATTCATAGGTTGAGATAAACACAGTTTAATGTTCTGCTCTGCAAGGTATTATAGAAATTATCTGAGGTCTTTAATTAAAAAGCCCCCTATTTTATATTTACTGAGATCACGTACAAATAGTCATTACTTCCATAGCTGTCCGTCGCAAAATTGTTGTCATTCAGAACTACACAGGCAATCTAGAAAATAGCTATCAAAAATAAATACACAGAGTAACTCCAGTCAGGGAACAGAAGAGAGGTGTTTACGCTTTCTCTACAGTCAGTTGAATTTTATTTTGTAATCATAATTAATACTGTAATTGTAATTATAGTGGGCATGTTATTGGGCCTAAAGATCATAAAATGCGATCATTGCTGTTGCCTGTGAAATCTGCAATGAATCATATTGTCAAAGTCACACAAGTACTTTCCTGGTCTTCCTGCTGAAGACCTGTGCTGTGCAGTGCCCACAGCAAGAGCCAGCCACAGTTCCCATCACACACCTGCTATCTACACCCTCACTAACCTGTTCAGCTCTCATACTCAAAAGACCTGCATCATATAAGTCAGGAAAAAACCCTGGAAATTGTTTTTCAGCAGCCATGATTCAGAACTACCCTCTGAAAGCAGAATAAAGAGGAACAAATGGACAGCATGGCAAGAGAAGTGACATTGGTCCTCAGAGAAGGCATAGCATGTGATGAGTGCCTTCCTGGTGTATCACCGCTGGAATGCTGGAGATGCAGAAAAGAAAGAGCCAGAGCCAGCTGTGTTCACGTTCAGAGGAAAGGAAGGAAGGAAGGGCAGACCCACCTTCTTTTAATTCTTATATACACTTTTTGAAATCACTGTTCATTGGAGGAAATCACCTATTCCTCCTTTAGCTACAGTGGTCAAAAGAAATGTCCATCAAAGATCTGTGTCCATGAGAAAGGAATGCAATAACAAGATAATTCTACAATAACATAGCTATGTTTACAGAACACTAGTCTTGGGAACTAGCTAGTATGGGACTAGCTATTTTTAACAGTAAAAATAAGGCAACACAGGTGTGCACTCAACTTTTGGGAGATCTCTGAAGCTTTTCAAGGCCTGTGACTAAACCAGTGCTTAAGGCTCTCCTGGTCTTTGTCCACCCCCTGCCTTTCCTGTCTGGGTGGCAGAATATCCCTCTGCAGGCAGCAGGGATGGATGTGCTGCTGCAAGTGCTCTCTGCAAGTGCCATTCCTTCTTGTAGGAATTGCTTCATAGTGATAGTTCAAAGGATGAACTCTCTGTGATGATTTACTTTTAAAGCATATCTGTTAGCAAGACATGTTTAGTAAAAATGGTAAAGCAGAAGTGTTTGGGTCTATTAATAAGGTCACCGATACTTGAATGAAATTCACTGAAACGTGAAGCTATCACAAGAGCAATGAATCTTTTAAGTCTTCTAAATAGGTCTTGCGCTCCATTTGCATACATCTTTATGGAAAATGTGAAGTTTCATGCAATTACCAGTCACGTTATGGAAACTACACCTGAATAAATGATATGTGAATACTGGCACTGGTTGCCATCTTCCAAGGTGTCTGCAATTCTAATCCAAACCAGACATCTTGGGTTCATGAAAAGTAATTCTGTATTCAGTTATATGAGTAAATGCAACTTAATCATAGTTGCATTGAATTCATTCAAACATCCAACAATCCCTGCTCTCTAAAGAGCAGTGCTGACTATTTGTGGGCTTAGATGTAAGAAAACCTTTCTTGAATCAAAGACAGAGACACCAGAATTGGAGTTACCCTAAGTAGCATATGGGTAACCTCTTTTCACATTTCCTATCTTGGTTTTCCCACATACAGACAATTTTGACTGGAGTGATGTCCAAGAATGAATTACAAGAATTGGTATTCAAAGTTGAAATGCAGGCCTTTTTTCTTCTTTCCCTGTCTGAAAACTCCCTCTATAAATTTTAACCTATATATCTGTTCTGGTTCTGGCTGGGATAGAGTTAATTTTCCTCTTAGCAGCTGGTACAAGCCTGTGTTTTGGACTCAGTAAGAAAATAATGTTCATAACACAGTTCTATTTAGTAATTTTTCTGCCACTGTTTTGTATTTTGGTGTCAGTTTACTGTGTTTTGTCAGTGATTCTATCTGGACTGCAGTTCAGATAAAGAATAGCCAAGCTTTCATTCAGCCATAAAACGCGGGTGATTTCCTGCCATTACCTTCTCCACTCTGGTGTGAGGAGATGCTGAAGCTCTTGTGCCTGTTGGAGTTGTACTGTTTCTGCAGAAAAAAAGTTGTTAGATTCCAGGTATGAATGAGTTAATGTCAGCATTTGGATCAGTGTTGTGAAACTATATATTATCTATTGTATTTCCTTGGCCTTAAGTGGATTCTAGCATGGGATGAATTAGGTTGGCTAGATATTTTCTGCTGACTGTGATATCCCTGTTGAGCAGCTTTCCCAGTACGAATATATTTGGCCCTTCTTTTTTTTCCCCACAAGCTATATCCCTGTATAAAAACAGCTTTATCTCTAAAGAGCAAATAACACCCAGTGCTCATAACAGATGCCAAGAAATGTTTCTGTTTTGATTTTTGAAAATAAAAATTCAACTGTGTTCAATAAAATTCAGAAGCCGTTTTCCTCTGTGGAAATTAAAGGAATCCAAGGAAGTCTAGGAAGATAGCGACCTTCCTAATTAAAGCGGTAGCAACTGCAGGAATCCGGTTTTTACAACCACCTCTATCTCACTGTGCTGAGAACAAAGCAGTCCTCCATTAATATTTTATTTTCTCTTTTCTTCCACTATAACAATGCTCTATGTTCTGTGAGAGCCCTGGAAAGACATGCAGAGCTATGTTAATTATGGCTTAAATAATTGACACTCTGATTGTGTTGTACTTTCTGAATTGTATGTGGCGTGTCACTGGTTCTACATATAATTACATCTTTTCACTGCCATCATTTTTCCCACTTACATCACAGTATACAGTAGTCTACACGGCAAAATCATGTGCGGTAACTAATAACACCTTCACCAAATGACCTTTGTTTTTAAACCCATGGAGTGTGTGTAGCAGTGGAAGTCTGATTGCCATCAGAGCAAACACATGCATCCAGGAAGATCTATTATGAAACAGGGAATGTCAGGGGAGTTGGGGGTCTGCAGCAGAAGCACACTCGGGGTCTAAAGAGTAGGTATTAGGAACTTTCCACTGTGGTCTGATGGTAATTCCTTATTTAACATTGCATCCAGATTTTGAGCTTCTGGGAACTCAGAAATTTATTATTTGCTCTTTTATAGATTTGTGCATTAACTGCTGGGATTATTAAATACATCCGACTATAGTACATACAGTACCCTGCTACAACATAAACAAGCTTTCAAGACTCATCTTCAGGTGTTGACTGAGTCATTCTGAAACTTGAGTTTATGTACATGTTTGGAGAATGAGTAACCAGATTCTTCTTGGAGTACCTCATTATTCAACATGACTGCTACACAACCATTTTGAGTTCAGGTTGTCCAGTAAGCAGCTAACTTGAAAATTAAAGCTTATCTGTTACAATGCAGCCTTAAGTGAACTTAATGACATTTATGGCTGTTTGGAAAACCTACATCATCTAGCGATATTGCAGAGTTCACACATTTACTTGGAAATAGAGTAACACCCTGCTAAAATGTACCCACTTTGGAAAGTGTTTCTGTCTGCTTTGCATGTTTGTTCTCCTGCTTTCAAATAACCTGCTCAACTGGAATTGACAAGGGAGAGGGATTAGTTTAGGAAAGGCTACAAGAACAGGCAATCTGGGAGGTTTACACCAATGACCACTTTGGTACTCTTGCCCCATCCGTGTCCTTCACTGTAGAAGTGAGTGGCTTTCATCTCAGTGGAGGTGGGGAGATGCACAAGTCCATGTTTACTGTGGAATAAGGATATGTGTAAAAGAAGGTACTGCAGGGTAGCTCGTGTGCTTATATATCCACACCTTCACTTACATTGTAGCAACTTGTCTAGAGAACCAAACCTTTAATGTTTTTGTTATTCATATCCAAGTAATTGTTAACTGAAAATGGTAATGTAGAGAGGATCCATAGAAACTGATTTGAGATCAGCAGTGATTTTCAGGGTCTTTGGCAATGAAAGCTTTTTGTTCAATTACTGTGAAAAGCTGGAAGAGTAATGCTGTTGGCATCATAGGTAAACCTTCAAAAAAGCAGTGAACTATTGGGTGCTCCTAATAAAATATTTTAATTTTTTTAACAGAAAATAAATTAAAAACACTGGGGTTTGTGTCACACATAACAAACATAATGGTGAATGTAAAATGTAGACAGATCAGGAATGTAACCATTTATATGAAGCAACAACATGTTAAATGTTATTGGGGTTAAAAAATAAATTTTCTGTGACAGAGAAAACTAGAAGCAGCCATCTAAAAGTGCTGTGGAAGGTGGATCTCCTATGATGTTAGCCTAGATATGTGATACATCCTAGAAACCTGGAAAGGTTATGAATGAGAGAAGTGGCAAATATACTTGAGAAATGGATAAAAAAAATTCTCTGGAAATGTCAGATGGGATTTTAAGAGTATTTAGCAATTGTCTGTGTCTGGCCCGCTTGGAAAGCTGTGCCGGTTTAGGACATCACTTGAACATGTGGTTCTATGCTGCTGATGGAGCATAAGTGTTACATGAAGCTGAGCATCCCACATATGGATGGGCTTAGGAATGTGCGGAAATGCTTTGCTGAATTAAGGTCTCTGTTTAGAGGCTTCTGCGCATTGGCAGAGGTTGAAAAGGTTTATCTTGAAAATAAGGAATATAGCTTGTTACACAGATTTTGTGTGTGTATGTTTGTTCTAAAAGTAACGTTGGTCACATGAGCAATTCTAGAATATTAAAAAAGCACATACAAAATACTATCCTCATTTTTCTATGTTGTGTTAGAGTTCAGGAGCTTTTCTCTGAAAATTCTTTATGTACGTGTATTTTTGCACCTAGGAAAGCAACAAATGCTTTTAATCAACATGAATAGTTGTGTGAAGGCAGAAGAGAAATGATGCTAGATTGAAAATATAAAGGATTTTTTTTTTTCTTTTAGAAGTTTAGTACACATGGTTAAAAATTCTGGAATAAGAACTTGACAGAGCTTTGTCATATCAAAAATCAGAGTAAAACTGCACTGTAAATTGAAAAAACTATCTTGCTTGCATATCAGGGATAAGTATAAGTCTTGTTTTTATCTTATTTTCCCTTATTCCTCAGTGTCATTACCAAAACAAGTATTTCAGTGCATTAGAAAATGTAATTTGAGTCAACTGATACCTGAATCAGTTCTGGGATATGTGTAATTTCCTGTGATGTTGAACAGAGAGAATTGATTTCAAATGTATATTTTTGGATTAAGGTGAAGGGATCGAGTAGGAACCTAACTCTTATGTCTGTTGATTGAATTTGGCCTGCCATATGAGCAGAGCAGAATCCTGTAGGATGATATCTATGACGTATAAATGCCATGTCTATATATTAATTTTATTCCTATAAGGAGAGCTGGGTGAGAAAGTGATGAATCAGTAACACAGTATTTGTGACATACAAAGTTTCTCAGAAGTTTCACTGTGTGTATATTCCTGTACTTATGTAATTATTCCTGTAAAAATTCTTAGTTATCTGATCCAAGTACAGCACAACACATGGAAGAAACTTCTCAGTCACTGACTACCCATGTGCTGGAAACAATGATGTAGATTTTGTGGAGCCAAGCCTGTGTTTGAGACCTAAATCTAAGCCAGCCTATCTCATGCTCTAGTCTGGGCTTTGCTGTGCAATGGAGGTTGAAGGCTACTGCAAAATTTTCTTTCAAGTGAATTCAGATCACAAATCCAGGTGGGTATGTTAAAAAGCTAGTGGTTTTCCTTTTAAATCTGATTTCCTAAGGAAATTATATACGTTTTTGTCTCTCTGTCTTCCACAAATAATTTTTTAACCACTCTGCTCACTATGCTTGGCTGAAAAGCAAAGTCTGTAATATGATGATTATTTCATTAAAGTGAGTGGCCCAACAGGTTCTACTAATGTCTTTGTTCCACAGAGGCGATGGTGAAAGTGTACCTTTCCTTTGCAAAAGGGTTTTTGTGGACAAAAATGGTAAAAATTAGAGGTGCTGCAGAAGTCAGGTTACAAAATAATTCCATAAGCAGCAAAATTCTTTTCATGAAAATCGTGAACTTGTTGGGCAGAAACATAGTTCTATAAGGTACCTTTCTGTAGGACCTGAGAGTGTTATCTGTGGTAGGATCTAATTTTCATAGATATGTCTGCATTCAAATTGTGCTTGAAAGTATTTCAAAGCCAATAGACTGGACACATGAACATGTAATTTTCTACCACTACTATGTGTGTATATATGTATGTTTGCATTTATTGCTTATGTTAGAGTGTTTGTATATTTTGCATATTTCACATGGAAATATTTTTTTAATGTCTTTTTTTATTTGCTGCCCATTTCAAGTCTCTAAATGTGTTATAAATATTGTCCATCTGGATGCAATATTGTTGTTTTTCAGGGCAACAAACGTTCCTTTTTCCTTTCTACTCTTCTTTCATAGCCTAGATAACACCAGTCATGATTCAGAAAGTATATGAGCAGCAAAGTACTCTCCAGAATTATCAGTTGATCACAAATGTTCTTTGATGTGCCTTTAGTACTCAGTATTTTCAGAAGAGACCAATGATATAGTGATACCCCAGGCTGTGGATACTTGAAAGAAGTGTGGTCTTTATTTAGTGCAGAATCTTCATTCTGTGAACATCAGGCTTATATCAAGGGTAGGTCTTTGGGCTGCAGAGTAATTGTGACTGAGTAGTTGCTTTTAAATATTTTAGAATGTGTCCATAATCTGATTGTGGAAATAATAATTTTATTCATAATCCAGCATTCACTGTGGATGTTTCACTCTCATATATTGATATGAATTAATACCTGAAAGCAAATGCTCCCTACGAATATTTCTTTAGAGAGAAAATGGAATTCCCTGAGTTTAGCTTTCCCCTCCTTTAAAAGGATTCAGTTTTATTAAAGTTCAAATGAGTAACTGATGAGCTCTCATTTGCTAAAGTCTTAAATGGAAAACCTAGATCATCTTGGTATCTTTGCAAGTCCTGAAGATGTTTCTCTCTGTTCACTGAAATGAACTTTTCAGCATTTATTGTGAACATGCAAACATTTTCTAGTTATATTGTTTTAATGGAGAAGCAGCCACAAATGATGTAATTCTACATGGTCATTTTCCTTTTCTATACAGCTGTTGCAAAATTAAAAAGCTGTAAAGTTACAAATGGCTTCATATGAAGCAATACACAGCATGGAATTTCCTGCCAGTGGTTAAAATAATACAATTACTTTTAACAGATGAAAACAGTTAAGCAGGTCCCTGTTTCAAAAAAAAAAAAAGAAAAATCTTTTCTTCTGAAAGTATCCCTTTAAAACATTTGTTTGAAAACAAGTAAAAAAACAATCATGGCATAAAATACTTTTTCTCTTTGGGGTTTTTGACATACAACACAGATCAAGAAGAATAATCACAGTGACAGGTAAGAAACCTGTAACAGAAAAGCTTTATTTGAGCACAATTCACTAGACTTACATCTTAGTTTATTCTTGTCTCCATCTGCACAGTAAACCAGCCATATGCTTAGAGACATCGTTGTCTTTTCTCTTTTTTTTTTTAATCCCCTGCACCAAAAAAGAAAAGTCATTAGGTTTGACAAGAATGGTACATTTTGTAGTAATTACAAGGGAGTACAAAACAAAACCAGGACAGTTTCACAATGTCCGTGATTGTCCCAATGCCAAAGAATGTTTTTTTACATTCTGTTAGGGGGAAACTGATTAATTGGTTCTTTGTAACTCCAAATTGAAATCACAGTGTAACCTGGTTGTGCTCAGCACAGGAAGCCTTTGCGGATGCCAAAGTTTGGACACAAGTCTGGGACACAGAGGAGTCCCAGAACTATTGTGTTCAGTGAGCTGTGAAAAGTCATTCAGAAGAGAAACACTCAGCATCCTTTATTTATTTGCATTGAAATATTTATCTGTGATGTGAGGCATTCATAATAGATTGTCAATCTCTTGTGCCTTGCGATGAATCTGGGTGTCTTGCATTGAATTCTAAGTATTTTCTTCTGTGAATAATTTCATAATTGTCACATTTTCAACCTGTGATGTTCCCTGACCTTTGGATCCAAATTATCTTTTTTTTTTTTTTCCTTTCTCTAGTCAGGAAATACCAAACCTTTAATTTTTTATTTAAAAAAAACAACTCACCTACCTAAATTATTAACTTTTACACTTAGAGATTAAAACTCAATCAACCTGAAAATTCATGTCTTGCTGCTCTTTCCTGATAATTGAAGGAAATTATTTATGTAGCATAGATTAATATTGTTTCATGTTCTACCTGACATTCCAGATTAAAGTATGACTTTGAAATAGAGATGGGTTGGGACTGAAATACCTTATGCAACCACTCTAGTACTTGGAAAGCAATGTGTTAGGTTCTTAGTACCCAAGCTGACAAAGGAAGGAAATTTTCACTTCCATATTGTTACTTACTGGGTGGAACAGAGAGAGAAATGAGTTTGTGAGATAAAACAAATTAGAGAAAGAGAACAAAGGCATGATAACAATGAACAATGTGCATCCTCAGTCCTTAGCACTGATTTTCAGGGAGAAGGATGCCACAGAAGCTGTGTTTTTGGTAGAAAGACAGCAAAATCTCTTTTGAAGCTGCATCTAACACCACCACAGGCCCCTTTGAGCTATGCACTGATACAGAGAAGGCTCTGTGTTTTTTCACTGTTCTGGGACAAGCAAACTCCCAAATAACAGCTAAAGTAACACTTGGCATTTCTGGCATAACTTTGGGCCATTTTCTGTAGAGTAGGAAGCTGTGCTGGCCCACCAGCACAAGACAGTTTACTCTGAGTTTTTTGAGTGAGCTTCTCTGAGCCTTTTCTCTCTTCCTTTCTCTTTCTTTCATCTGTGATTGAAAAAGTATCTTGGAGACAAGAGAAAAGGCAGCAGTTTAAAGGAGGTTGAACAGTGCTAACTGAGAATACAAAGGGTGGAGGTGTATCTGCTCAGTGCTGGCAAGCAGCCATCATGGTTATCAGCTTAATAGCATAACTTAACAGGAAGAATTACACTCGTGACCTTCTGCTTCAACAGCACAAGCTTCTATCACTTGAGCTAAAGGAGAATCTCCATTAGTAGTTGCTCATTGTCACAGGGCACATATCCCTCTCTTGGGCCAACCACTTATAACAACAAGATATCATAAACACTTGAACAGCTCTGATTTTGTCCAGTAGAGGGAAGTGGATAGACACAAACACTAACTCAATATGTTAGAGAAAGATATCATCAACATATTAACCACATCATACATGATTGGCAAAAGGCGTAACGATTGCAGAACCTTTCCTTTCTCACCACTGCCAAAATCTCTGTATTGACTAAGGATCATTTCCACTAGAATTGCTACATCTTGCACTGTCACTGTATTTTGAATTACAGAGCCACCAGAAAAGAGTAATCTGGATCACAAACCAATTTACCTTTTTGATGAAAATAATATGTTGCTGTGTTATGAGCAGCACTCATTAAGTTCAATTTTTCAAATTGTGATCTTGAGGGAAGAAGACTGTTTAAAAACACCTTTAAGAGAGAGCTGGCAATAAGGTGCATTTCAAAAATAGGTGTTTTTTTCCTTGGAAATAGGAATGGAATAGTAAATTGGGTACTGCCACAGAACTCCTCCAAAGTGAGAACTCCAAAGCATTTGGATGCTGGATTTCCACTTTTGTGTCAATCAGTATTTCTTGGGTAACATGATAAAAGCAAAATATTTCAGAACCAGCTTTCTTCTAGACCCCTATTTACTTGCTTACAGTAGCCCAGTGGCTGTTCCCTGGGGAGAAAGACGGTTACTGAATTTAGAATTGCTCCTTGTCAGCTTTAGCTGTGCAGGTACTACCTACCCAGTAGGAAAAAAAAGAAAAGTGTTTGACTGTGTTGGAGTTGTGTTTGGATTATGAGTCTTTATTTATTTTTTTTTAAGAGGGCCCTAAAGGCAATGATGTACCATTTAGGAGTGATAATCACACTGCTGTACCATGGAAACATGGCCAACCATATCAAGTATTCCTAAGCCTGTTGACAGGCAATCATCAGCCCAGTCTTTCTTTGGAACTGCTTGAAGCAGTCCTCTTCTTTTTTAATGCCGAATGATTCTCCACAAGGTCCACCAGCTCCTTTCCTCTCTACTGGATTAGTTGGAGTGTCCAAATTTTAAAGGATGCCAACTGGCTTGCAACCAGCCATTTATAGAGCAGCTCCTGTTCCAGAGGCGTTTTCCCCCCAACAGCTTTGGCTGTTTCTCATCCTCATTCCTTTCTGTACAGAACTCTGAAGTCCCTGTAGAGGTTTCATAACATCCTGAAGCCTTCATCAAATGGTAAATTGGTATTCTGTTAGGCTGTCAAGAAGGATTAGAAGGAGGGATCTTTTCTTCTTCTTTTTCCTCATTCTTTAATGACAAGTTACATTGCCAGGCTGTCCACTAAATCACATTAGGCAAGGTCTAATTTACTGCTTCATACCAAAATAGAGAGAAACAAGAAAAAAACCCTTCAACTTAGGACATGCATTGAGAATTCAGGAAATTCCTATGCTACTGCAATTCTGTTTTACAAGTTAGCATTTTATTAGCATGAAAATGTATATTGTCCCTTGACTGCTTTTCTCTTTTCTTTTACCCATTTTCAGTAATTGTGAAGCTTTAAAACAATCCATATTGGTGAATTTCATCAAAAGCATGAAGAGTTAATGCCTTGAAATGTATTTTCATAGAGAAATTTTCAACCAATTCTATGAGACTCCCACACTCTTTGTCAGGGATCACCACTTTCATCCTCACTAAAGGCGTTTGGGTTGAAACTGAAGATGCTGTGTTTACCAGCACTATTTTCACCATTACACACCTGTAGATCTCCCACTGCAGCCAGTGTCACTACTTGTGGGTGTAAGCATGAAGATTGAGATGAACATTCTCTAAGGAGTCCTTAGAGAAGCAAGATATGTGTATTGTAATTTTAGAAATCATTCTAAATTTAGTGCTGTTGGACTGTGGACTGCTTCCCATATCTAGGGGCATGACTGGCCTTCAAAGGAGAAAGGGGGAGATGCCTTGAAAAGATGGAGGGGAAGGAAAAATAGAATTTTCACAGCTGGCTTGATTCACCCCCAAAATTCACCTTCCGTGCCCCTTGCTTCCATGTTTGGAGTGCTGGCAAAATGCCATGGTTAATGCAGCTCTTTGTATTTTTCCATTCTAGTGATATATGTAGTGATGGGACAGATCAGGTTAATTGCAAGAATATGATGGGGAAATGTACCCGTTAGGCAGTCGTGGCTGCACTAACCAAACACAGAGCTGGGAGAATTCAATGACTGTTAATCCTGTGCTGCATTCTGCAAGACCAGAATGAATGCCACACATTTCTAAGCATAAGAAATTCTGCATAAATAGGACTTTCAATTATTTATGAATAGACTCCAAGTCAGTGATTAATTAGCATTTTAAATATGGTTGATTAACACATTAACCCTATTTTATGAAAACTCTTTTAAAAGATACATATTACATGTGCTTCCATTTGATTTTCACATTTCTGATGTCTTTCATCTGTTAGATTACTGTGTCCTATAAGACTTTCTAGAACGTTTAATTATTTACTTTACAAATGCAGGATGTTATAATGATATTTGTAAAGAAAAAGCTAGGATAATGAATATACAATACAGTATTAGCAGCTTCCCCAACTGTTGACAGGAGGTTAGGGGGGTAAGGGTGGAGAAAGAAAGAAAATCAAAACAAGATAATAATGTTGCACTAGATGTATACAAGTGAATATGCAATAAGCATTGGGAATAGTGTACAAAAGCAATAACATAATTTACCATTCTGTATGAAAGAACTAGCTGAGGTGCTTTTGTCTGTATTGAAGGTAATATCTGGAAGCTTTCACTGGAAAGCAAAATATAACCTAGAAATAGTTTGCGTTATCAGTTACAGAAGAAAACATTTACTTGTTTAATAATCAGTTATTTATTTCTATTATTAATTATTCATCTATCTCTCAGTGATCACTAGCATAGTAGCTGCTACCGTACCAAGGGCTGGGATTTACCTGCCAGACGTAACGAAGAAAAGAAGAGAAAGAGGGGAAGGCCCCCCCGCCATCAGTAGCTCAGTTAATTTTAAACTGTTTGTTTCTGTGTAGGTTGATTAAGTTCCAGATGTGCCTAAGATGTCTTATTCAGATGGCAATCCATAAACTGTTCCCATGTAATAAAGTGAAATTATGCTGGGAGTAAAACTGTCAGAACTGACCTTTTTTCTGGGGTCTTGTCTCGTGACATAGAGAACGGAGAAGACATTCAGCCTTCAGAGCACTCAGCATCTCAGGAGGGTCTGTGTTTAAAGTACACACCTGCTCCTCTGCAGTAAATAAAACAGTCAGTATTCTTACATGAAGGCATATGCTTGAATATTTTGTATAATTGGCTCTGTCCCCATGTCTGCAAAAGGATATCAAAATTGGTAGTGTTAGAGTTGACTATTCCCCCTACATTGTTAAGGTAAAAAAGCCCCGAACAGATCAAACTGTGCTTGGAATTTTCCAAAGTTAAGCTGGGTGAAAAAACAAAAAAAAAGAAGGGAAATGTGTGGTGCTGAAAATTGGTCAAGCAGTTCTTCACCTAAAAAATGGCTTATAAGCAGGGATATCGTCAAGGTACAATATAGGTTTATGGACCAAAGTAATTGAAAATGGACATAATTGGCAATTCTTGCCTATCTTAATTGGTGACTTTATTTGTGTAAGTGAGAAGCACGTTGTCTACAGTATGCATGTATATTTGTTGTATAGAGAAGCAAGATAATTGTTAATGTCACTGTCCTGTTTCTCAGGTCTTCTGAAATTCTTCCTTTTCAGTAGTATTATTTTGCCATCAAAACTGTTCTTAACATTCACAGTGTTGTATTTCCTGTCTAAAAAAAACCAAACAGGTATTTAAATTTTTTCTTTGCTTGCTTCTGCTTAAGGCCTCAAAACATAGGGTAAGCTATTTCCTTTTTTAACTATAAGATAATTTTAAAAATGGAGGTAGCCATGTGTCAGTGAAGGTCCATATCTGTAAAAGGTAGGGACTGGGGTATGTGGACAAGGTGCATTCTTCATTGCATTAAGGCACTATGTACAAGGGTATGTGATTACCATACATAAGGAGGCTTGTGGAGCAAGTTCAGTGAAGTCATTATGATGATATCATTGCTGGTGGCCATTACTCTACATTACTAGTGGCCATTACTGTAATCTAAATGGACATTGGGAGGAGATTATGGTGAAAGGTGCTAATGGCTTGCACATTAGAGGTCCTTAACGTATAAGCACCCGGGATGAAAGTCTATGTACAAAGAGTTAAATAAATTGTGTAGCATCTTCCCCCAAGGAGTCATTAAAGGTATTATGCAAGTTTAAGTACTCTTCTTTATCTGGGCTATTAGACCTTTCTAACTAGGAGGTCTAAAGGAAAGAGCTCCTGAGTAGTGGTTTTCCCAGGTGGAAAATCAAGACAGTGGGCTGGGGCTGAAGGGTGGTGGCTGAGAGTGGACGACAATCTATAGTTTAAGCAGGTAAATCTGTCAGATTTCCCAAGTGCTGGAGAAAAAAAATGCCAAGTGTGTGCAATATTCATGTTCAAGGGAAGAAGGTGCATATTTTAGGGCTTTGCTTTGGAATACAGTCAAATTATCCACCTCTTCCTCAGCTGAAAGGTTTGCTGTATTATTACAATATTTTGTTTCAACATCTATTTAAAAAAAAAAAATCTGTTAGAAGAGCAATATGTAGAGTGCAAGTATTCTAGCAATGTGAGTATCTGCTGTCATAAAGATTTTCCAATACTACTAATGTAAAACATTAGGCATTGCCAAAATCCTACAGTTTTTACTTGCTGGCTTGAATAAATAATGGAAGACAGGAATAAGTAGAAAAGGGAAATAAATCTTCCTCTCAGCAGAGGTTCCTTTGCAGAGATGTATATTTTCTTCCTCCAGTATGCCTCCAGAGCTGATAGTAAAAGCAATTCAGAAACCTCACCTAGCACACAAGGCAGCAACCCAGCTCTACTCTAGGAAGGATCCCTGGTTGTTACAACAGCTCTCTGTAGGCTGGAGTTTATTTTCAGGTCTTTGCATTCATGGCCAAGCAAAATAAATGTACAACTGTGGCCTGTCTTACAGTACCTAAACCTAACGTTATCAAGAGTAAGGGATGAGCCTATATTGACTTGTGTGATTTAAGGTATGTAGCTAAGTCAAATCTATCTATTTGTGGAAAATTTTGTAAGACTTAATGTATGCACAAAAGTCAAGCAGATGAATCATTACTAAAGATAAGCCATTATAACCAAAATAGAAGCCAAAAAGAGTGCAAGGTGGTAGAGTGGTAAAACACTGTGTTTAGGGATAAGAGATTAAATTTGGGGTAATTCTGTATGAAGGCTGAGTTACAGTTAAACTTACTTTAAAATACCTACCATAAACATGTAGACTCTAGTTCCAGATTTTCTGTACATGTCTTGGGAGATGTAGCCAGAGAAAGACCACCTCCAGTCTCCCCCAGGGTTGCAGGTTTCCCTCCCAAACTAGGATGAGCCCACTATCTTGTTTACATTAAGTCTCATGCTGAGCTGAAGGCACTATGTTACTGCATTGCACACATTGGCCCAGAAAGTTTTATCTTCCAGTTTAGGCATAAACTTAAATGCTTTAATGCAATTTTAATTAAGGCATGGATTAGAGAGGAAGAGGACTGCATAGAAATATTTACACAGAAGTTTTATTGAGGGTGCATAGTAGCAGAAGAGAAACAATTTGGGTTTTGTCCCACAATGCTTTAGTCTTCAAAGACTGCAAATCCTCTAATTAATTAGCAGGTAGAAAATAGGCTGTACAGAAGTTAATTCACTGGGGGCTGCAATTGCTGCGCCTGTGCCCTCAGTGCCTGTTACAGTCCTGATCCAAAGTCAGTTGAAGCCAATCGATCAGGCCCTAATTGCACACTGATTAGTATCGCTGAGCTTGGCAGCATAGTAAATCTTTAAGAATTAGGAGCCACTGTGTTTTTGGGAGTAGTTCTTTTCACCATTATGTGTGACTGATAACTTGCAGTGGGATTTAAACACAAATATTGTATTATTGAGAGACAACACTGTGTAATTGTTGCCAAGATAATAGATGAAATAGCTCAACTTCCTTTGGAAAAGTTTCAAAGGTTGAAAAGTTTTAGACAGGCATTTTTTGCAGGTGTAATGAAAGGATCAGCGTGTATTTCCCACAAGGGCTTTCATTTTTCATTTTTATCCTTAAGAGAAGCCAGTGGCGCTTCCTGAGTATTGTCATTGACTAAGGCACAAAGAAGGAGAAAAAAGAAACAATTGATAAAAAAAAAAAAAAGAAAGAAAAAGTGAATCAAAACATGACTTCTTGTTTTCAAGAAGAAGGGCCAACTTTTACTTTATAGTAACAGCTTTGAGATCAGCAGCTGTGGGATTACATGGCAGAGGTTTGTAAAAAAAATCAATAACTGCTGCTGTTTGGAGAGAGGGAAAGAAAGGACAGCTAACTAGACCAGATTGTAACAGTTCTGCAAGCAGTCACAATGCTCACCTTACAACAGCGCAGCCCTGCAAATTATTAAATAATAAATCACAAAGTCGAACAGTCTTGGGTGGACAGAATGCGTTTGACTGTAAAGCAGACAGAGGCCTATGAATTATTCACATCTCAAGCAAAGATAAAACAAGCGGAGAAGAAATGAGAAGAATTCTTCCAAACAGGTTCTCCTGTACTGAAATATACCTTTTGATTACTGATACATATTTGGGGATTCAACCGGTCAAAGTCATGCCAGAACTAAGAAGAAGGAGACAACTGCAACCTAGGTTTAGTGCTATGGGAAAATCCTGGCATTAATAAGTAACTTCAGAAGTAATGTTCCTGTGAAATATCATTTTTCAACATTAGTATGTTAGCAATTAAGGGGGAAAAATTTGATCTCAGAAAAAAATTATCATGGAAATGTCAAGATCTCAAGTATTTTTTCTTTGATTTAGTGACTTAAAACTTTGTAAGCGCTAATTTTAATCAGAACAGCAAGCTGGAAGCTGAAGATCTGCTTATGAAAATGGTGACAATCCTATATTTTGATAATTTTGAGCATCTGACTTAGCTGAAATAGGAAGAAAATAGTTAAAGTTGATCTTCAAATATAAAGACAAGAAAGAAAATGAGAATTATTCACTCTGAACTGTGAGTTTTTATCACTGGTTTATAACATCTAGGTTATTTGAACATAACTTATGTCCAGGACTTACAGAGGAAACAAAATCAATCAAAACACTCATTTTTCTTTGAATTTTTTTTTTCCTAGCAGAATTTCAGGCTTACTGGACTGATACACCCATAGAGCAGAAGAAAATATATATGGTCATATTCTGCTGACACTGTCTGAGGGCAGAGCATAACACTCTTGGGCTGTATTGATGACAAATAAACATTTGGAGTGGAAAAACCTCTAAGATCATTAGCCCAGCACTGCCAAATTCATCACTAAACCATGTCCCTTATGTCTTTCAGATGGTAGTAATGCCTTCTTTCTGATTAGGGCTATGGTTTCATGAAGGATGGAAATACACTGCTGATGAGCCTAATGCTGTCTGAAAAGACAGAAAACCACCTCTCCTTCATTCTTTGTGTCTTGAAGACCAGGTTTGTGAACAAACCTGTTTCTGGGAAACTCTCCAATGACTGACTTCGCATTTCTAAGAGAGTGCAATGTAAAGAAAAAAGGTATGAGGACCAAATTCAAGGAAGGCATAACTAGTCCTACTGAAGGTCCCTGTATGAGTGTGCTGGACTCCCACTCACTGGACAGAAACTTGCATATTCCAGTAACTGGAAGCAAATGTTCTCAGTTTTCTGAGCACCAGCTCTTCTAGTGTCTCTGACTGTGAGAGTTTTCCATAAATGTGTGGCCTGATAAGGAACAGAGTTGCTTTGCTAGTGTTTGCTGTCACAAAGTGCAAGTGCAGATGAGAAGTAGCACGTGCCAGTGCCCGAGGACGGGGAATCTGGTTCGGTATATGGAGGTAAGACCTCCTTCCCCATGCTTCCTCCAGAGTCCCCTCATGCCTGCTATTTGTAGCCCACAGCTGGTCTTTTTATCCTTTTATATGTAGAATTGTTCAGGTGAGATTCCCCAGTCTGCAGATTTTCTGTGCTGCAGGCAAATCAATACAGACCTGCCCATGCCCCAGTAAAGGCTGTGTCCAAACCTTGCTCCTTGCCCTTGAGGCCCACAGCTCCCCCAG
The DNA here is from genome assembly GCA_013398175.1 of Climacteris rufus. NCBI lineage: Eukaryota > Metazoa > Chordata > Aves > Passeriformes > Climacteridae > Climacteris > Climacteris rufus. Next base: position 204,341 of record VZRZ01007765.1, read on the forward strand.
ATTTTCTCTGCAGCCAACTCCAAGTCTCATTGGTTCACTGCCAGCTATCTTCACTTGTGAACCAAGTGTCCATTTGTGCCAGTGTGCATTTTCCCTTGAGCCACACAGCTACCAAGGCATCTATCTGTGGTTTCAAGCAGTGAGTATCACAGGGCTGCAATAAGAATAGGGAACAAGGTATGAAACGTTGTAATGCAAGACAGTTTGGGGAGGGATGCAAATGATCAGTGATATGCAGCAGAGCTTCAAAGGTGCAGACAAGAGGTTTCAACTTGATAAAAACAAACCTAAAACAGCAAATAAAAGCAACTTAAAAGGTGCATGTCTAATATAGACAGCTGTGAGAAGGCATTACTCTAGTGCTTTGTGTATCCTGTAGGAGAGGGATGGGTTGAAATGAGAAACTTTAGGGACCAATTCAGACACCAGTAATAGCTGGGAACTTCTCTCAGGTATCTTAAACACTGCAGGGTGCAGGACTCACCACATCCAGCTGAAGGTTGCTGATGCATCTATGAAGCAAGAGAAAATTCAGTCTGGTACATCAGAGCTAAGCAGATATTTTCCTTGCACCTGCTTAGCAGTAGCTAGGAAGTTTTGCATCATGTAATCGCCTCATTATGCATTTAGTGTATTCATTGAAATGAGCTTGTAGGTACTGTATTGAAACTCCAGTTCCTATGAGTTATAGATTTCTGAACAATGATGGTCAATGGACAGCACAGGGTTCACCAGAGGATATAATACATTGATAGTGTCTAAATATTGCAGGTGGAAAATTGACAGCTTTAGTAACAACTAAAGTTAATAGAGATTCTGTACATGGGCCACTAAAACACCACCTGTACTTACTATCTTTAGTTTCATGGCCTTCCATAGCAGCAGGAAGTTTCAACCTTGCTTTAAATTACTTAATTGTGTTTTCCAAGAACCAGAATCCAGATTTGGAAAATTTACATAGAAGTTGGCAATAGCATTGGAGTGTTTTTTTTTCCTCTACAGTACTCAAGAAAGATGCTCCTTTTGTTTTGTAGAAGTCTAAGAAAAAGGTAGTTCCTAATAGGGCCTTCCATTTAGACGTGTCAGTAATATTGATGCATAGGTCAGGCTTGCATAAATTGGACAAGAGTAATTTAGGTGTATGTTTTGCCCTATATGTTTAATTCTCTAGAATATGCTGTATGTAGTATTAATATTTTGGCAGCAGAAGTTTGGTTTAGACACTGCTATTTTTTTCCCCTTAAAAAATAAACCAAAATAACTTGACCAAAGATATTTTATACTTAAGAATTTTTTAAAAAAGGTCTACATCTGGTCTCTTTGCTACATATACACACCCTTGTTTAAGGCTATTTACTGCTGTTGCTTCCCTTGTCTCCTGGTTTAATTGTTGCCAGTTGATCTTTTCTATCTTTGGTGCATTATGCAGAGAAAGTACCAGCAATATAAGCCTTGGTTATGCTGAACAGGAACTGTCTGATCAAGAACAGATGAAACTTGTTTTAAAACGTTTCCTTTTATCCTTCAGAAAGAAAAAGTGAACACCTGCATAATGTGCTCTAGTGACTACTATCAATTAAAGAGTTGTGAAGTGGATATTAGAAGATTATTTATAATTCTGTTATATAATGGCTTAGATGGACTGCACTGGAGAAATTAACATGACAGAGGGATGGAAGTCATATTAGAATTTTGACATACTTGAGAGTCGATGAAATTATATTTAAAAAATACCATTCAGAATAAACACTAATGACATGCCTTTTTATTGATGTTTAATTCAGAAAAGAAGTTAATGCATGCCTTGAAAAGCAAAGAAGGACTGCTTTATGCTTAATAATTTGCTTAAACTGAATTTCATACAGAAAATTAATTTGTTCTTAAGAAGTAGAGGACTTTCTAGAAGGGAAAAAAGTTATATTATTAGCTTATTTTTCTGAATACCAGTGCCCTACAGTATGTCGGAAATGTAAGAACTGGTTGGATGAATACAGCTTGAAACTTTAGGGGTGGACACAATATTTTTCCCCCTTGGATTTTGGAATTGCAATTTGCTTCTGACTATCCTAGGAAGGGCAAAGGCTGGTCAGGATGTGGCCACACCCATGGTATTGAAGGGTTGGCGGAGATCCCATAACCCTCAGCACAAAACACAGTATTTCTTGTAGTCCCCAAAGTCCAGTGTTTGCCACGGTGAACTCTCCAAATACATGCAGCTTAATAAATGAAAGGTTTTTAGAGTGCTAACTTAGCCAATATCTGTGATTAGACTCTGTTCCCAAATCAAGTCAAGAATTCTTTGATGATTTTTTTTCATGTATAGCTTTCCTGGCTACCTGCTTCACTGCTAAGAGCAGGGAGTTGGATAATTGTGATAAATTCTCGAGCTTAATCTGGTAGCTGTAAGTAAAGTTGAAAGATCTGAACTAAGATATAGGGGTGAAGAATAAATAAAATAAAAAAGGAAAATAAAATAATTCTCTGCCAGCTACGGACATACAGTTTTTACTACTTTGAAAATAATATTATTTTATTTTGGCAGGTATCTGTATTCTCATTGGGAAGCACTGGTGTTTTGTTAAGACCTCTTATGCAGCTTTCTTCAAAACACAGGCACCCTGGTCTCTGTAGTGAGAAGGCTCCATGGAGCTGCCTGAGCCTGGCCATGCACCCATGGGCTCCCATGACCCACAGTGGTCACTGGGGGGGTTCTTTCCAGAATTAAAAATATGATTTAATGTCAAGTCAAGCATTTTGGTAGATTCAAAGCACATTATTTTTGGGGAAGTACATAGCTCTTGTTTAATCCTTATTTTTCATTTAGATCTATGCTAAAATTAGAACAGGTTACCTTGAAACTGTCAGATTTTTATTTTCAAGTGCCATCTATTTTAACATTTGTTAAAAATGTTTTTTTTTTTTCTTTATTTTCCTGTGGGATCATACCACTCACTGCATTTTACTCAACTTCATTGCAAACTTCGGCTTTTCCAAAACTTGACTGGGGAGGGGTATGTATTAATTTTTAAAGTTGCCCATTTTTGTATGTAAGCTGTTAAAACTTAATTTCTGATATGAAAAGTGTGTAACAGCACCAAAGTGTATAATACTGAGCTTTTATCAAAATAAGAATTATTTTATGATAAAGAACCTGAAAGAGTCTTGTCAGCAGGGGGATTGCCATATAATCTCTTCCATTTGAGACTAATGAAACAGTTTATCTTGTGGTCTCTAGTTAATAAGTGTGGTTGGTTTTCTGAGCACTGAATCATTCTAGAGATCTGAAGCATTTTCCATAAAAATAATTTTCTTACTTGTCTTTATCTAAAACACTGTCTTGTTGAAAGACACTTCCCGTTTACTTCAATGGTTTGGAGTAGACTCTTAACTGATGCTAAGTGCCAGTTCCTTTTTCAAACAGTGTGCAGAGGGATAGTCTTTATGAATTCACTGTCTTTAATTCTCAATTTGTCTTTAATTATCAAAATGAACCAAAATATAGATGCTTTCCAT
>VZRZ01007765.1:210353-216754 GCA_013398175.1 Climacteris rufus
CAGAGAAACTAAGAGGGGGAGAGAGGCAGCATTTACTGTGGTAGGACCATTCCCTTTTTCCAGCTGAGAATATAAAAAAATTGGCACTGTGTTCTAACCAAAGGGATAAGGGCACAGGAAGTCAGTTTGCACACCAGCAATGTCTTAATGAGATGGTGTTTCTGAGATGGGTAAGGTTTTTCTGCATTTCCTCTCTTCTGGCTGCTTGCAAAGAGCTCCAAGCATTTGGACGTCAGAGTGGAACAAGTGGCCCAATAAAAAATAAAAAATAAAAAAGTTAATAGTGCTATTCACTGAGTTTTAAGCTAGCTATTGATGTCTAAGTCAGCAGATCTTTTCCTTTTGAAACCAGAAAGTGTTTTTTTTTTTTTAAGCATAACCAGGAAAAACCTGTGCTTTGATCTAGAGGTGGTTCAAATGAGATCCACACAGAGTTAATGCCCAAGCATGTCAAACTTCTTTTTTTTCTTAGGAGAGAACCAAGCTCTGCTACTTCAGTTGTCTGAAAATCTCCCTATGAAAGGCTTCTTGAGGAAATGGGGTGTGTTAAAACACATAGAGGTTCCGCCTGCTATCCCTAGTACCTGTGAAGAGCATGGTCCCAGAATGGGGAATTTTATTTTTTTAAGTATTTTTTCTTCTGTTGCTTATAATTGATATTTAGAAGCCTAATAAGCTTCAAGTGAAGACTGTGCAGAGTGGGGTGTCTGCAGAGCTGTCAAAGGGACCCAAAGAGGAGGTCGGTTAATACGGGATGCTGACATACAGGAACATGGGTACAGTGGCAGCAGGATTCCCACATCATTTACATTAATTGAGATCAAAGGAGTTACTCCCAATTTGCACTAACCTGAGATCAGTTAATCCATGCATGCTTAAGGAGAGATATACTTTATATGGTAAAAGGAGGGAGCAATGACACCATGAGCTCTTTTCTGGCTCATCTAAAGCCTCATTTTGTTTTCTACTCATCCTGTGGAAAAGTTGTGTTGAGACACTGTCCCAGGTTTCAGCAGCAGGGAATGCTGTGTTCCAAGTTACTGCCTTCTCAGGGAATTATAAGAGAAAAAAAATATCAGAGTCCTGCTGTTTTCAATAGTAAAAACATCCAAGCCAGCTAGTGTTTTTAAGAGCATGTATGATCTACAGACACTGTTGCTGGGGAACATTTCTAGGGTGCTATTTACTTTGTATTAATTCACATTTTAAGTTTGATTTTTAAGTGGATTTTCTTTTCTTTCTGGAAATATTAATAAGTGTCAAGCTAACTTCCCAGATTCCTGAGTGGCACTATTTCAGCAATGGGATAGCTTTTTATATAAATAGTGTTTGTAAAATGATTGCATTGAAAGAGCATATGTATACTTTTGAAAAGAAAACAGTGAAAATGGTGCTAAAAATCAAAGACAATTAACAGGATCATTAAGACTGATAGATTTTATGGCAGCCTATAAAGATGAAATATAAAACAAAATTACTAGCCTTTTGAATTTAAAAAGAGCTCTGGTAAATGAAGATGAAGCAAAATTGAAACATCTGCAACTTGAAGGTTAGGTTAAAATAATCACCACTACACTCTCCCAATGAAACAAAAAATTACCTTTGCCAGTTTTCATTCTGAGACTCCAAATCTGCCACTTTTATGTTCCCTGTGAAATTGTTTTCTTTCTTGTGCTTTGAGGGCAGAAGATACACCCTTTAAAGAAAGGTAAAAAAATCAGTTGAGATAAATGCACTCTAAGGTGAATAAATGTGTTTTTACATTGAGGTACTTTCTGCAGGCTCAGGAGGCAGAATTTTCTATTGGAATAGAAGGCAGCATTTCTGAAATCTCTGAGGGTGAAATTCACACCTGAAGGCAGGACAAGGCCCATGCTGGATGTGCATTTCTTGTGACCCTGTCTGGGGATGCTTGGATGCCTGAATTTGTGCCTCCATTTCAAGAGAGGTTGAATTTGCCCCAAGAATTGAAATTGAAGCTCAAATCTGTCCACATACATTTCTGTGTTGAGGTGCTGGCACTTCGATCTCATGGGAAATGAAGTAAATTTTAGCTTTTAAAAATAGGAACAGAATAAAAGTTTGACCTGTTTAAAAAGGATTAAATGAAAATACAAATAACTGACATGTTGTATTAAATATTATTAGAGTATGGAATGAGGGAATTAAGGAGCTGGGGAGTTTCTCTTCTACCCAACACTGATTTTTTCAGTCATTTTGCAAGGGTTTCAGGAGGCAAATGCAGATGGGAAGCAGGCAAGTTTGGGGGGAGTGTGACGGAGGGGAACACTGTTTCTGACTCCTACAAAAGCAAGTTGTGCATGGAGAGGACAACAACAGCAAAGGGCCCTGCACTGCCCACCTTCCCCGGGACTGTCGTTTTGATCTACCCCTCGTGCAGTGCTCATCATCTCCAGGCACTTTATGCCTCAGCCACACAGAAAACCCCATCTGCTCCATTTAATGATTTCTGTTTGATGAATTTTTCTGTATTCATAAAGGGAGATGCTGTCACAAGGGACAGCCTCAAGCACACCCACCCCTACAATCTTTATCAAGCTCTGAGCCATAATCATTCAGGCTCAGCTCCTAATATAGCACAAGCCCTGCAGAACTGGGGGTTCACTGCCAGCCGGCTTCTGATTCTTTCATAAACTGTAATTCTGATGCTGCAGGTTTAATTAAGTACGTGGCAGTTAATCAGCCACCGAAAACAGGGGCCTCCGCTGGGGAATTACCTGAGTGAAAACAGACCAAACATGAAGGGGCTCCCTTGAAACTCTAGTACTTGTGCTTCTATGGTGAAATGGAAAGAAAGTTATCAAATAAAATCTGTTTGCTTGTGGCTGTACTGTGACAGCTTTGTTAGTCCTAACAGATGACAAGGATTATTCAATCAATATAGATTTACCTTGAGAGTTTTGCTGTTTTCAGGCACCTCCAGGAAAATGACAGCCATTAAATATGTACAAAGGCCAGTCCAGGGCCTGTGGCCTCTAGCTTTAAGCTGCTGCCTTTTCTGAGTTATGTCAGGATCAATTTTTTCTAATAGATATCACTTATCCTACATGATAATCAGGCTATCATAGTCCATTGATTACATGACAGCCTGATTTAAGTCTGGTCTAGAAGATAAGAAACACAGGGAAATATCTTGCCTGGATTGTCAGGGAATTAAATTCCTCTTTTGGAACTTTCCCCTGAAGTTATTTCATATGTGCAGAAGCCAAATGAGCTGTCTTGACCAGTTCCCCTCTCTCATACACCACCCTCACTCCTGTGTAGCACCATGGAATTGTAAGAAACCAGGGCAGAAGACTTGAATCCAGCATGTTTATGTTATCTGAAGTATGAAAGGTAGTCTGAGACTGTGAGCACTGATTGCTGTTCCAATATGAGGTTTTGTTACATTTTGAAGGCTCCACTAGACTTGAGCACCACCTTTTTAGGGAACATCTGAGTCAGGTGAACACTAAGTGTGATAAAACAGAAGTGTGAAATATCATTTTTATATGACCCCAAATATCACATTTTGTTTCTATCAACAATATTGTCTTGAGATATCTTGATGCTAGTGCTATTGTGCCTATTGTGATGCTGGGATTGAGGTTCCCTATTTTTCATGGTGTTCAAAAAGGCTGAAGGAAGGCATTTGTTTCTGAAACATCTGGAAAACCATTCCAGTACTCTTTGTTTAATGACAACTGAGTTGCTGAAGTCACAGTGGTGAAAGCTAAGGAAACAACCTCCCTTATTGTGAAGGATCCTTTAAACTCTCACCTATGTACTCATACACCAGCTTTTACTTCCCATCAGGGGTGGAATTAATCTAGTGTATCTTCTTCTATGAACAGTCTTCTCTCTTTAGGTCTGTGGATCCTACTGTAAATGTTACAAAGAAAAAAAAAAAAAGGAGAAAATAAATAGACCTGCCTGCTTCTATTTCAGTATGCTACTGTCAAGATTTTTAACTCATTGCTCATTCAGATTCCAAATTAACAGTAATTACTACCGTAATTTTGAGAGCAAAATAAGGAAATTTATATCCACATATGTTGTTGGAATAGCTACCAGATCCCTTTGTCATTATTGCTCTTTGCATACAGTCTGGTCTTACAGTTCCTTCATCTTTCAATCTATGCTTCTAAGAGCGTAATAATTCCCAGTCTTTACTGACAATTTTATTATGACTATAGATCAAACATATATGGGAGTTTTGGGGTTTTGAAGTTGTTTATTTTCACCACAAAACAATTTGTAAACATAGCAGAGCTCTGATTTCAAGCAAGAGGGTGAGAAACTGATTTTACTTTGTTAAAGAGCATACTGGTGTTCAGTGGGGAACCTCTGGTTTTTCTTTTAAGGCCCAGTTAGCTTTGTTTTCTGTAGCTCTTGCCATCTTCTGTTATGTGTTTATTTTGAAATTTATAAAAGATCAAAGTTTTATAGATCACATCAATGTATGGGAATAGATAAAACTGTGTTACATTGAACTTTACTAATATATATATATATAAATACTAGAGAAAATTATGCTACTATATGATTCAACTATCAAACAAATCAAATCTATGTTTCATGTGAGAAAATACAATGAAGTCCAAATATTATGGGGAAAAAAAGGCATTTTTGTTTCACTAAGGTGTACATGTTAAATAATCAAAGGATTCAACATGACAATATGGTTATAGATAGTTATCTTAAGTGCCTTCTGTGGTGAGGAACCGAAATTAAGAACTTGAACAAAACATGATACATGAAAGTGCAGGTTCTACAAACACTGGGTTGCTTATTAAAACTACTTTGATCCCTCGTTTCTTTGATATCCTAGGTCTTATAAAGAATTCACTTTCAGGGGTAAATATAGGTAGTTCAGAGAGACTTTATGACATACTGTACATACTGCTCTTCCAGAGACACTTTTTAATTACTTAAGGAAAAAAAATGCAGCAAGAGAAAAATGCTGATAGAGTCACTATCTACTGATGTTAGTTTTTAACTGCTGATTATTTTGGTGTAACCTATTTGAATAATTCTCTTCTCAGAAGCAGGTCAGGCTTGAGAATCTGAACATATCCACTAATATTCCAGATTAGCAGGATGAGACTTGGGTTCGCACAGCAGATGGGGTATATTCTTGTCCCTAAAGAGATCACATATTTGCTTGCTTCTCTGAATATTACCTGGGCACCTGCTGAAAAAGCTGGATTTTTTGCTGCTGTTCACTACCCTGGTTCCCTGAGCAGTACTCCAGGGAATTCTCAGAGAAGAATCAATATTATTAACGTTTATTCTCCTTTTCTAATCACTTTGGGACCCAGTTGTCTAGTCACTGAGGCCTGCGTGAGGCTGGAGGTAGTTCCAATGAAATTATATTATTCTATGTTTCAACACACTGCTTCGTTTTTTACCTTTGTTCATTAAAAGTACTGTCAGCAAATCCAGGGCAATGTTATAGTTCCTGCACAGATTTTTGTGTTCTAGAAATGTGGATTTGGATCTGATTTTCTCTTGAGGCTTTTCTGCATAAGGAGTAGATGCTAGACCTGGTGCTGTGATGTGGGGCTGACTGGTGGGAAAGATCAAGTTCAGGTAATAGACTAGGGTTTCTTTGTAATGGGTAACTGTACTGTAGGCCAAGCCTTTATTTTATAAACTTCAGTGGGATAGACTTCTAGCAGCCCAAAATCTTCAACATACATTTTTACACCCAGGAATGTGAAAGGATTGCTTTTAATAAACCCCATTTCCCCAATTTTGAATGCTATGTGGACAAACAGGTATGGTTTGTGTCAGGAGTGTCATGATTATCAGGTAACATAAAATTTGGATTTGAAATGAACCAGTGAAATGGAATCTTAATATGCCTTGGGTATTTAGGGGAAGGGGGTTCTTGTGTCATTTTGGTCAGATGTGCTCAAAAATGCAAATAAAAAGTATAGGACGTGAAGTTGGGTGTTGAAAACACATAGCAGTCAGACCCAGTCTTTGATACAAAGTGCACTCATGTTTGACCTGCATATTTTTGGCTTTAAAATATGGGTGGGATGCTCACTGTTTTCTCGAGTCAAAAGAAAATTATCAACCAACTGAAAATTAAAAATCTCTAGACTGTACTCAAGTGAAAATCCTGAACCAGTTTGATTACATCAGTTGTTTCTTTCATGACTTCTCTCTTTTTTTTTTTTTCAACAAGAAACTTAAAACTAAAAACATAAAGCAACTTCAGATTCCAGGCAAAAGCATTTATTAATGACAAAAATGGACTCTCACTGTCAGGCAGACTGATACTATCAAAAAATTGCCACATTACCAGAGCTGGTTCATTCTGAAAATGGGACTGTTGCACTGCTGAATGCTTATTCCCTGCACACACAGACCGCCCCATTCCCCTCCCTCCC
>VZRZ01007765.1:216765-244085 GCA_013398175.1 Climacteris rufus
CCCCCCCCCGGTACTTTATTAAATGTGTTTTTCTACCAGATTTTGCAGTTATGATAATTTTTTTAAATTATTAAAGCAGTTTAATTAACAGATGTTGAACACAATCTGGAAGGATATTCATGTTTCCAAAACCCAAATAGATCTCTCAATACAGATTCATTTGTGATTTCTTTACAAAGCAGAGGTCTGGTTCCTTTGCTCTAAATACCACTGTACAGCTTTGAGCTGACAAGACTGACAGCATGAGAACCTGTGACACCCACCTGAACAGCTCTAATTCACCAATTACATGCAGAAGTATTTGGTGAAAGTGCAGATCTCCACACAAACCCTTGGCAAGACAGGTGTCCATATCAAATATCAGCATTCAGAGACTGCAGTGTCTTTATGAAATGCCCTCATATGCAAGAGCACCTCTGCAGATTCGTCTCTGCAGATTGTCCTTAGCCTTAATCCATATTTGAAAAACAATGCAGAACTTTCCCTTCTTTCTTGGGTCTCCTTATTTTTCTATTCTCTAGATCCTGCTGCCTTTCATCAATTAATTATTTGTCCAATAAACTGCTGAACTTTGATTGAGCTATTGATCTAAAGGGTAACTATGACTCAGCTTAGTAATATTTTGAAATCCATGGTAAAATATTTGTCAAAGGTTTGTGAATCTGCAAAACACTCTGTGATCAACTCATATTATCTAGTGCAATTTCAATAATAATTTAAGTTTATAATTTCCGTACTCAAGGTCTTTAAAACTAGTTAATGAGTGTCCTTTTGGAGGTTTTTTATAGATATATATATATTAACACTATTTTTTATGTTATGGTTCTTGGAATACTACTATTAAACGGGTGTCTGTGTTCCCTCCTTGAATACTCTGATGTTTTGGTGGATAGCAAATGATGGACAGCTAGAAAAAAAAGAGATTTGAACCAAGGAGATGATTTTTTTATTTTTAAATTATAAACTCTGCTTTCTGTCTTCAATATCTCATTGTGATCAAGAATTTAAGATCTCCCTTTGAAAGATTTTTATATTAATAAACCATTTCAGACATGTTTAACACCTCACATATAATAGAATTCTTTCAGACATAGAAGACATAAAAGTAATGTAGTTTTCCTTGAGTTGTTATATCATTGTTAGAGTATGCAAGCTGCACGTTAATTGAGACTTGAAAACGCACATAATTTGTCATTTCCAGGTAGAGGGGAACCAAAACAACCTGACTGTAAATGTAGTCCTGTTTGGGGTAGGTCTTTGGAGTGTGCTTCACTCTTTTTTCCCCTCTTTTATATAAGTGACTTAGATCAAACATTCAAGCACGGCCTGTAACTAATATTGTTTCCTGGCCTAAACAGATAATTGCCCTTCTGGATGTATAAAAGATGTCTCATGGAGCAAAGTGAAATATCATTAATAAAGGAGAATGATTTACTCACGAATTCTTCAAGAAGTAAGATTAATAAGCCATCCCCTGGTGTTAGATATAATCTTCAGATCTCTCTTCACTGCATGACTTATTTTTGCAACAACTGCACTATTCAATCATTAATCATTACACTTGGTGAGCAGTTTATCTGTGCTAATGTGCATGCTATACACAAACAACAACTCTCTCTTACACTTGAAGAAGGAGGAGGAGGAAAAGTAGGCCCTACACTGTGATGTGAATGAAATAAAATGAGGCTGCCATATGATACATACATTTTCATTCCAGATATAGCAACTTCAGTTAGAAGCTATTCTTTCCTAATGAAAGCAAGATTGCATTTCAATGTAGAGTAATGGTTGTAAGGGAGATATTGTGTGTGGGCCTTAAAAATACATCTGCAGTCTTGCCTGTTCTTGTGAGAGTGAAGGAGACACAGCTTTGGCTCCAACCAGTGTGACAAGACGGTAACCTGCACTCCCCAGAGCAGTTCAGCTGTGCTAGCACTGAACTCCATGTGGGCTAATTTATCTTGAATTTAAAGCTTCTTTTCTTTATGGTACAAGGCTGAGCATAGACCACTCCAGAGATGAACTGGAGAGGGGATGAGAACTGCTTTGTTTAGCAGTTGTTGGCTGATTTTGAAGCCTGTATGAACCCTGTGGGTGTTGGCAGTCTGTATAAGGGGGGGTGCATAGCAAGTCCCCCTTTGGTTTTGTTACTAAAAATGATATGGCAGTAAAGTGAACATTTTACATACCAGAGGGTTTTGTCACAAGTAATGGAGCTGAACTCCATTGGCAGTGACAGAATAATGCAAACCACCCAGTCCAGTTTGGAGTTTGTCTTCCAGCAAATTCTTCTCACTTTCACTTCATCTTTACAAAACTGACTTGCCAGACAGCTAATGAAATAGGTAGTAAAACTGTCATCAAAGAGGAGACTCATAAGTTCAGGATATAATATTTCTGATATACTTGGACTTTTAATTATAATAAAAGATTAAAGATTATTAGCTTCATACGATCTGACATAAATGTAAAATTCATCTTTTATTTTAAAATCCAGTTAGTTTTCCTATACAAGTATTCACCACTACTCCAGATACACAGATCAGTTTAATTTGTTTCTTCTAAGAACTAGCAATAAAGATTCCTATTATACTTCTACTTTTCTTATTGTGGATGCTGAGAGCCACCTGACAATTCAGTTACAGCTGTGTAACTGAATGAAGTGCTCATGATTAGGAGGTCATTGTGTGAGGGAGAATGGAGCAAGGATGCCCCAATCCAGTTTCTAGAGTAAGTCAGCTACTCTGTAGGTAATCCTGCATTTGCATTGAGTGGAGAGAAGTGTGGGATGAGATTAAATGAATCCTAGGTGGGCAAGACCAAAAATTGAGGAGGAAATGTCAAGTTTAGTTTGGCTCTCCTCTGCCCCTGCATAAGCTTTTTGGTGAGCAAAAAGCTCAAGACTTCTGTAATGGAAAAAGATAGTCAGAGGGAAAGTGAAAACACATGGGTTTAAGTGATTGTTAGCATTTTAGAGAGATAGCATAAAATAGGGAGGGGGAGAATTAAACATAGGAAATAGCTGTTGGAATCACACATCACATTATTTTGACATAATAAAAAATGTTCCATTCATCTTGTTTTTTTTCCAGTGGAGAACTGGTTCAGAAGCATTTTATTAAAGCCAATATCTATATATCAGGAATCTTTCCTAATGACCGGATACTGGTTAGTAACTGGAAGGGAATTTTTGTGATGTTTGTTGCCTTGAATGCCAGGCTCATCTCTCATGAAGAATCTCCAAGGGCTTCATAAATTTTCATTAATGCTGTAGTAGAGTAGCATTCTCATTGTGAAGTAAAAGCTCAAGGCATGGTGTGTAAGTAAATCTGAACAGTCTCTGGGGAAAACCCTCTGTTACATGCCAAGGTGCCACAGATGAGGGACTTGAAGCTATTTTTAACCCATTGGCTTTTGGTGAAGTCATGTCCAGCCTCCCATTGGTTTGGAGGGCTGCTCGGTCACCTGCGAGTCCTTCAGGACCAACTCGTTTTCTGCACGCGAGTGTTGCTCTGTGGTGTGTCAGAAGGGCTCTGTGAGCCAGAAACCTCTGCAGAACCACTGTTCCCTTCTGGCGTCAGCTGTCACTGGAGGGACAGGGCAGGAATCAAAACTTGCATTTCTAATGTAGCTTGTGTGGCTGCAGTTTTGAGCTGGAAAATACCTACCTATTTCAGCTGTTATGATTTTTTCTGCTAATTGAAAGAGAGTATCCTTTCTCTCTTTCCTTGAATTCGTAGTTTGATGGGGTTTTCTTAATGGCTAAATGTCTTAGAAAATTTTTACTGAGCATGCTTAATTTTTCTGGAAGGACCTGACTCCTTCCTGGTGAGCTATCTGACCCCAATAGCAAGGTACTGAGCAACGTGAAAAATGGTCCCAGCATCTCTGTATTCAGTGGGAGTGGTGGCACTGGCTGCTTCTCCCTTCTGGTGGATGTGATTGTCACATAATTGTCATTTAATGTGACTGTCCGGCTTCTACCAACATCCACCCAAAAAGTGTGATAATTAAATGTGCACTGCAGCTATTGAATGACTTCCCAGTTACAGAGGAACGTGCCCTAGTTTGGATCAAGGGCTGCATTCAGATCTGTAAGGTTCATGGCGGGTTCCCACAGTAGTACCAAATCCTTGTTTGTGAACGAGAGAATCCTAGTTTGTTTCATATTTACAAACCACGCTGTCATTACCACTGAGGCAGTATCAGCTATGATAATTATCACTGTGCCTTCAGCTTCAACAGAGCAGACATTTGTCTGATCCACATGGAGGGTTGCCAAGTTGGCTTGTGGTATACTTGCTGAAATTAGATGGCTTTTTTCAGCTTGGATTGCACCAACACCCACTCATGTTAACTGTGAAGGAATTAGTGTGGTTAAAATGACATTTCTTATGTTGTCTTATGAAATTTGAGTTCTGAATTATGAATTACAGTAATACGACTTCTGTTCCATTTAGTGACTTGGTGGAATGTAGCGTTAAGATATTTTGACCTTTTTTGGCAATTGTAACTTGGAGAAGGTGGTAGCTGTAGATAAAATTAGAGGATACTCTCATGTTAACAAAATTAAAGTTGCGAAGTTTGGTTTTACAAAGTAAACTTTTGCTCTTCCAAGCAGCGTGGTGGTCTGCTCCAGTTTGTGGTTTTTTCCAATACACTACCTAAAAATCCTTTCCCTTAATTTGCCTTGAGAAAACCTTCTTTAAGAAGCATTTTTGCTGTGGATTAATCTTTACGCATTTTGAGAAAAGAGAATCTAGTTGATATTCAGAAGAGTACTTTTCTGTAACAAGATCAGTTTGTGTCCACATGTGGCAATAGTAAGGTTTCTGAGAGTCTTTAGCACTGTCCTCTTTTCTTCCAGTTGAAGATTCATAGGTGTTTTTACCAGTGGTTTTAGTAGGAGGAAGATTAAGCCAATGCTTCTGAAAATCCCAACTGGGACATTTTTCCATGTAATAGTCTGGGACTGAGCCACATGGAGAAATCAAGGCGTCTGTTTCCTCTGTACAATTGAGAATACCTCTCAGGACCCAGAGAGGCAGATGGGAGAAAAAAGTAAATCCTGGTTGTTTGAAATCTAGTGAAATAAGTTTGTTGGTCAATAATTCTGGAAAAACAGCTTTATTTTTCTAAGTCAGAATATGGATGTTAGGAGTTGCCTTTCCTAATCCAATCACTGGAGTAGGTCTTAGAGCTGCCTGCCACAGCGTTGACTCTCAGGTAAATATATGCACTGGCTTAACCTCATGAGTTTCTTTTACGGTTCATTTTCATCACTGTCCTTTAAGCTGGTCTCTGTGGGATCCTGGAGCTGACCCAAACTAAGCAGCAGAGGAAGGGCAGGGTGTCCCTTGTGGGCCTGTTACAGCTACAGCCAAGCAAAGCCCCTTAATGATTCCAAGAGATTTGCCTGGACTTTCAGTGGGAGAAAAATGCACCCTGCAGACAAAGAGCAATGACCAATGCAGCTCACAGGGATGCACTGAGCAACTTAATTGTGTTCAGCACAAGTTCAAGCAGTATCTGGAGGTAACATATGTGACTTTAGAACCAGAGGTTCAGAAAAGTGGGGTTTATATTTTGGTAGACTATAAACTTGCAGATGATAGCAGGTATTAATCTAGTTAACACTAAAAGCAAGTTCATCAGCTATCCCATGGAAAATACAGTTGTGTCCTATAGTTGACATCAATCACTGGAACGGATCAAGGTTTTTCAATAAGAAAATGAACAAAGATATAATTTCTTGCCAAAGAGATATTTCTACTGGAAGTGGCAGTTACTGGCAACTTTTTTGTTTTCATTGAAAACTCCAAGACTGAAAATCCTTGCTTTTGAGCCTGTCAGTTAAAACACAAAAACTTCTATAAAAAAACTTTAGTGAAAACATTGTTCTCATAAATCTCTTTTATGAGAACTTAAAACATTTCCTGCTCAACTTAGTGGTTTTTAAATTTAGAATTTTTACCTGCACTTTGCTCCTAGGTAGGTTGAGCCTTGCTGTCACTGGAGCGCTGTGGCACGGGTGGCTGTTCCAGGACATGCCATGCTGTTGATGCAGTCTCAGATTGCCAATGTGAATGTTTGGAAAGTGCAGGAGCACAAATTCAGATTCAGTTGTGTGAAACTTCCATGAGTTAACTCCACTGTTGTTTCTCTGAATTCATGGAGTGTAACGGGCCATGAATCAGTAATCTTCATTCACAAAAGAACTTGTTGTATATATTCAGGTCCTCCTAACAGTGCTGTAAGCAGCATTGCCTATTAAGCTCTCTAAACTAGTTAAACTAGGTCAGAGTGAGGGAAAACTGTACCAACATTATGATTAAAAGGCACCAGTATAACGATCCTAGATAGCATTGTCGTCTTTGTTCCCATGAGTCACTGCCTAACAATATGGTTATTTTAGCTCTGTGACTTCTTCAAAAAGAAGAGCTTTGCCCACATCTTTACAAAAAAAAATTATCAGCTCTCTTTTCCCCCTTTCCTACTAGATTATATGTTGTTCCTGGTTTGCTAGAAAATAATTGTGCACATTTTAATTTTAGTCTGTCTCTTTTGCCCCTTATTTGAATTACTAATGTCCCTTCCATTTCCTTGTAAGGGCCTGTGTGTCAGCTGGTAAGGACTGCATCTTTACCAAACACAAAATAGTAGCTCCCTGAAATGCTGCCAGAAAAATGGTTTGGGTTATTTTTTTTTTTCATTGGGTTGATTTTTTCCACCCCTTTTTTTCTTGTGGAAGAAGGAAGTAAATAAAGCACCCAAGATTTTATGATTTGCCCTAATCAGTTTTCAAAACAATAAAAGAGTCCCTATTGCATGAACATTAAATTTTGATGAAGCTTTTTTTTTTTTTTTTTTTGAGGCTGTAGACTTAAGACAGCTTGGTTACCAGAACTCCTCTGCTCTGTGTCAGCTCTCTGTGAGATACTGAATATTATAATTTCTATATTTGCTGCTCAGATGTCATTTAATATTAATATGCAAAATACTCATTCCCTTTAAAAATAATGTTCTTATTGTACAATTTATTTGATGTGGAGCTCAGAGTTTTGTTTTTTCTCACATAAAATAAAGCACCTTTCAGAGGGAGGTGATCTGTTTCTTCCCCTACGTGTGGCACAAAATGTCAACATTCTTCCTGTCATTCGCAGACTCAGTGAACGGTGAAGCAAACATCAGGCACTGCTTGTGTTAAGAGCAGTGGGGAACTATTGAGTTTTTGTTTTCGAAAATGTGCACCATGAATTTGAAATGTTCAAGGATCTGCAGCCACTGCAAAAATTTCTTGTTTGTCCTCCTGCGACTCCTGAATTCTTAAACTTTGATCTGTATTTTTTGCCCCTCAAATTTGGATCTTGTGGCGGTAGTCCTTGCACTTGCAAAAAATACAGGGTCAGACTGCTGGCACTGTTCCTGCATTCAGCTCATCATTTTTCACATAGTGGCTCTAGACAGAACTTGCCTTTTATATGCTTCAGATCTCTGGGTCTAATCCTATAAACACTTACATACTATACTGCTTAATTTTAACCATCTACATAATACCATGATGGATTTGATGAAATGCTTACATAAACAAACACTGGAATGTATATATAAATGGTAACATTACATGTCACCCTGCTGTACTAAACCTAGTGCAAAATTCTCATCCCCTTCATCAAGAAACAAGTTCTTGTCCAAAAAGACATGTGCAATTTAAGCTTCCCTGGGAATTGATTTCATTTAGGGCACTGCTTTTCCTATGGGACCTAACTAAAGTACACTGAAATCTGCTGAGGGCCTGGCAGGAGTGAGTAACTCTGGACTAACTTTGAGTATTTGGGAAAAGTGAATTTATGGAGGAATTTGAAGGACAAGACTGTAATAAAACACAAAGGCACTGTCAATTATAAGAACTTGAATCTAGTGAAATGACCTGAATCACAACCCTGTTAAAAGGAGCACTGGGGCTCAGTGAAGGCTGAGCAGCTGACTGTTCCCTCTGTCGACAACTTGCCAAAGTTGGGGATTATTTGGACAGCTCTCCCTGTCTTTGAAATCCAGAACTTGTTATCTGTTATTAGTTATACTATTAACTATATATCATATTGATGTATATTTTGGAGGTTTTCCATGTTCTTCTTGAAGTTTGGAAACCAGAACTGGATCACTTTTCCTAGTAGTTCCTATCAGTGTTATGCACAGGTGCATTATTTCAAATGCACTTTCATTCTTTATTTTCATCCTTGATTCCTCTTTTTGGATTTGAACCAGATCCAGGTGACCATGCAAGGAAGACTTGCAGTATTTGACTTTGTAACTATTAGTGTTCTTATTCATAAAACCCCCTTTGAGATTTACAAGTCAGTTACCTGAAATTCTGGCCATTTTCCCTACTGTAGATGAATCAGATTCTCCTTTTTAAAAAAGAGAAATAAGGTAAAGGCCTCAGGATAGGAATTCAAGGTTTTAAATATTCTTGTAGACTATTCAACCTAAGATTTACTCCCACAGTCTTCACTGACATCTGCAAGTGCTATGTGTGTTTATTTCAAGACAAAGCAGGATTTCTTGTAGCACCATCAGCAAATATCTTTTTTTTCCCTACTTGGATATGTTTCATCATTGTTTCCTTTTAATGTCATTATTCCGAGAAATTTGTAGTTGTTAACACAGGATACAAACACTAAATATGTTTATGGGATATGAAGGTAGTAGGCAGTGTTATTACTACTTTTTTGAAACCATACAAAATTTATGGCCAGCACTATTATAATTCAAGGAAACACATTGGTTTTAATAATCTAATTTACCTATTCGAGGATGGATTCTTTATCTTTCCCTACAGAAAATATTCAGAATTCTTATACTATTGCTGTACACCTGCCAACGTTTCTTGGAGAGTTAGAAAGTTTGATTTAGGAGGCAAGGAGAAAGGGAAAGAAGTAGAGAGCTGGAACGGAAGAAGGAGAAAAAGAGAAGAAGGAAAACAGGCCTGATGTGGTCAAGATGAAGAGTCATTGTACACCTGACACTGTTGTCTGCAAGTTATGGCTGACTAAATCCAGGATAGAAGCAGTTTGTTTAAAGGAGGAAATTGTGGCTGGTCAGGTCCTGCTGAAGGAACAGAGTTGGTCTAGCACAGTTACTGGAAGACAAGCAAGGTTTTATCCCTTCTCCCTCTTCCATCTCTGATTGAGACTGCTCATTGTGGCACATGTTCCCGCTGCATGTGGTTAGGTTGCATAGCTGGGTAACCATCCTGTATTTAAAACAGCTTTGTGTCCAGCCCCCTTAGCTCATAATAACTGTGAGCCTCCTTCTAGACCCAAAATGCTATCTCCACCTCTTATTGTACCAGCTCTTTTGGCACTATGCCCAGGAACTGCTCTTCATCCCACATGGGGAAACACAGGGAAGGGAGAAAACTGGAGGGGGCAGCACAAGGTAGAGCACAAAGAACGCAAATGAAACCAGTGAAGGGTTTAGAGCCACAAGTCTTTTGAGGAACACTTGAGGTAGCTGGGGTTGTTTAGCTTGGAGAAAAGGAGACTCAGGGCGGTTTTCTTGCTCTCTACAACTATCAGAAAGGAGGTTGTAGCTAGCAAGGCAGGGGGTGGTCTCTCCTTCCAGGTAACAAGCGATAGAATAAGAGAAAATGGCCTCAGGTTGTGCCAGAGGAGGTTTAGATTGGAGATTAGCACAAAAATGTTGTCAAGCATTGGAACAGGTTGCCCAGGGAAGTGGTGGAGTCACCATCCCTGGATGTATTTAAAAGACATATAGGTGTGGCTCTTGGGGACATGGGTTAGTGGTAGACTTGGTAGTGCTGGCCCTTTTCCAAGCTAGATGCTCCTGTGAGGAAGCCCTCGGCTTCTTGAAGGTCCTTGCTGTGACTGACATGCCTTTTTTAATCACAATGTGAAAAAGTTGTCTATTAATTCCTTTTGATTACAAAAGCAATGGGGGCTGAAAGGGAACATGATTCTCTGTATGTGCAGTTGGGGAGCAGAGCTACAGGAAGACAAACATCCGGCCCCTCAGAGGAAATCTGTGGCAAGTCCAAGAATTGAACACAAGCCCTAAGTCCCCTGTTGCTGCTTTGGCCACAAGAATCCTGTCATTCTACAGACAGACTCTAAATGCGTAGTGATAGATGCTTATTTTGAATTCAAAAAATCCATCATTGAGAAACCTCATTGTCCTTGGCAAATATTTAGGGATCCCAAATACTCCTTAGGAGTTTCTGGCACAAGTGAGACTCAGTTCTGTAAATTCAGTGTCCTAATCATGTATTCTTATTTTTTTTTCTTTTTTGCACAACAGGAGTCTTACAAATACAAGACTGTGTGAACCCTTTTAGATTTGTGTGTCTGATCCTAGTAGCTGACTGCACTAGTTAGGTGTGCATGACTGCACTCCAAAAGTGCAGACAAAATCTTCCCCACTCCTTTCTCCTTTCTTCCTACAAGGAAAGCTTCTAATTTTGTAACATACTTCAGTTTCCTCCAAGTGAAATCAATGAGATAGGGATCTGTACAAGCGAATTATTCTTCCCATACTTTACAGTGTTAAAAGTCAAAAGTAATTAAAAATCACATTTTCTTGCATTTAGTAAGCCTTACTATCAAACTATACTATGACAAAAGGTCTGGAATTTGGATCTGAGTTTGCTTGCATAAATGGGATAAATCCTCTTTTCCTAGATGCAAATTCCTGTGGAAAGACAGTTACTGTTTTATTCCTAAAAGAGACAGTCATGTTCTGTTCATGTTCCAGTTGAAGCTGAGTTGTTACCCTCCTGTACTTTGTGTAGACAAGACTGCACCTGGAATAGTGAGTCCAGGAGCATCCCTGTTCTGTCTCCTCGTCCCATTCCTGTTCAGGAGTGATGTGAAAGAACTAGAGGAATATCATGATGGTCCAGGGCCTGGAATACTTGACCTGCAAGAAGGGACTGAGGAAGCTGGTCTTGATTAGTTCTAGGTAAGAGGTTAAAGGGTATTTAATAATAACAATAAATAAGCAGCTTGAAGTGACTTGAAGGGTAGTTAGAAGGATAACAGAGACAGTGTCTTCTCAATACTGATGTATCCCCAAATACAAGGGATAATAGTTGAAAACAACAAAAAATGTGAGGTTCTTTGGCAATTAGGAAACAAATTTCTCTAGGAGAGGGGTACAGCAGGAGGACAAGGCCATGGTCAACTTGACTGAGTGGGAAGCTGGACTTGGGGCCTCCAGAGGTCTCTTACACCCAGCATTTCTTTGATTTAGTTACAGAGCATGAATATTCAGTTCATTAACTGTTTTTTCTCATTTATATTCTGAGTTTTTAGTGTGATTTTGCTCAAGGCCAGATTCCACTGCTTCTATGTTAAGAAGTAATTTTAATCCCTTGTAATCAATAGGACTATTTTTGGCACAAAGTTCTAGATTGCAAAATCCACAGATATCTGTATTGTAAATCCTAAAGGGGATTGATTCCTTTCTTTTTTTTTTTCTTTTTTCTTTTTTTGTCTTTTTGTAAAGCATTGGGCATGCTTAATGAATGAGAAAGTAAGAAAATTGCTAAAGTTGAAGGAGCTTGATGAAATGATTACCTCTTATCTTTTAAAATTCATATACTGCTTGCTTTTCTTTGAACATGTTTTTCTAAAAAAGTGATATTTGCATGTATACAATTTATCTTCTCTTAACTCATTCTTGTGACCTTTTACTTAAGTAACCTGACTGAAATCTCACTTTATTAACTTTAATTGATATTGAAAGAAAGTTTATTTTTTCAGAAGCCAGGCAGATCAATATGAATTTGCACTCTGCTAATTTTCCTTCCCATACTTGTCTTGGAAACTGTAAGAACATGATGGAAAACATCAAATCTCTGTTGTTACTCTACATTTGCTAGTGACTTCCCCAAAACGTTTCAAAATGAACTGCAAAATTATAGTATAGCCATAAAAGATGAAAGTGGCCTTTTAAAATACTTCACTCTTCACTAAGGCGAAGTATGCACTCCTCCTTTTGTTCTTGATTCAGAATTAAAAGTTTGGACTGTGATTATTGTTTCAGATGTTTTAGGCTGTCCAATAAAGTAATTGATCTAATTAAACCAGAGGTTAAATTACAGCTTTCAAGCACCTAGATCCCCCAATATAGAGGTGGCATTAAGTGCACCTTCAAAAGCAGAAATAAATAAGTTAATAGCAAATCTAAAGGGATCAGTTCTATCATGGCTTAATTAGACAGTAGAAATTAGGGCCAGAAAGAGCACCATGTCCTTAAAAGTAGCAAGGTCCTTTTTTTCCTGTAAGGATAACATTTGGCTAAATAGTGTGGTCTGACATTAGGCTTCATTAGGTGTAAATGACATTGCAGAGCCTCAGGCTTTAAAGTGGCTTGAAGAGGTACAGGAAGGGTATTTTTCTTTCACCTGTCACCGCCTATTTTCCTGAGCTACTGGCCAGTAGCCTGGCATTTTCAGCTAATGGGAATTAAATAATACAGCTGTAATACAAATGTTTGTTGTTGCTTGATCTTATGTGGCAGTCATTAAAGTTTAAATAAAAATCTGGAAAGAGAGCCACATAATGGTTAAGGACCCTCAGCTAACTTTGGATTTTTATGGCCTTCTCATTATAGCTATTATACACTAACACAACCACTAATGAAAGGCTTGGAAACTTTGCGTGGGATGAGGCTCATTTCAGGCAAGAGGAGGAAGTGACCGTCTGCTCGGAAATAGCTGTGTGTGCCAACCCCGCACAGACCCCGCCTGTGTGTCTGCTTGCTTTTCTAAATTAATTTACAGCTGGATTCATCTCAGCTCTGTGCTGGGCTGCTGAAGAGGCCACCCCTGTTACCAGCAGGGAGCCCAGCTGGGCCCAGCCTGCCCTCAGGGACTCATGGCAGTCTCTGTACACATCCCAGCCCTCCAGGGCACTCACCTCTCTCCCAGGGCAGGAATTGGCCCAGGGATGGGTATTACCAATGCCAAAGTCTTGGACAGTCCCTGGTCAAACCCTTTCTAGCAAGGGGTGCTGTTTTTATAGTAATGTGCTCTCAATTACACCACTGATATAATTTCTACCTCAGTTTTCAGTATTTCTTTCCTGCAAAAAAAAAAATTTGCTCAGTCTAGCACCTTTTGATTCTCATAGTTCAATTTATTTGCTCACTTTATGAAAATTGTACATCCTAGAGATAACAATTGTTGCTATTCCTGGTGAGAAATTTTCTATGCTCCCTATAAGAAACCAATTTCAATTCTAGTGAATCATTGTACAATTTGTTTCTGACTGCACTGGTAGTAAAATAAATCTCAGAAGTAAGGGAGGATTTTTAGCATCTCTTTCTGGGCAACTTTTTTTTTTTGTTGCACCCCAGGATGCTCTCTGAGGCTCACACTGCTACCTTCCACGGACCTGCAAGGAGCCACACTGCTTCTTTGTGCCTCCATTTTCCCAGCTGTCAGAGAGGCATTGCAATGCCTACCTCCCCAGTTAAGTACTTTGAAGATTATTGATGTTGCAGCAAAGCTTTTATACGAGCATTTGATTCTAATATTTCTTCCTTCCACAGTATGTTTTATTCAGGCCAAACTCCTACTCGCTCTCCTTTCAGATAATGGAGCAGAGAATCCTTTATTGTGGCTGTTCCCTATTGCGGTCTGAGAGGTCTGTTTTGATATGTCAGCACAAGGAACTTTTCTTTTTATAATTACAGATTTTGTCAACCATTTTGACTACTAATAGAGCTGCAGTATGGATTATTGCCTTATTAGTAACACGAGCAGTTCTCCAAAACACACAGCCTGAGGCAGAGCCTCATTATGGAAGACTTCAGGCCAGTTTATTTAGCAAAGCTGTAAGGAACTAGAAAGATCTTATAGTGGGAAATGTTGAGTAACCTTAACTGTAGGCATAAAGCCCTGCTTCCCTTAGGGACACACCCTTTCCATAGGTATTTTGCTGTTCACATAACTGGTTATATGATAGGAAAGACTCCACTAGCTGGTGTTAACCCAACGAACAAGGCAGCCCTAGGGTCAGCCAGCATGTTTAGGAAAAGGACTATGAGGTATCTTTCCCAAAACCTGCCTTCTGAGGAAGACACTTGCCTCAAGAGGAAAGAGAAAAGTGGTCAGTGACATAATTTGAATGCAAAATTAAAGACTACTGCTGAACATTAAAATATTTCTTCCAGTTCCCCAGGGATTTTGCATGGAATTCGCTACGCTCAGTGTGAATGGCAGAGGGACTATATTTATACTTGGTAAATTGGCTGGATGGGCTCCTGGGATTTGAATTGTTTAACACAGAAAGCTCTTGATTTGAGGATATTTTGTAGCGTCCAGTGGCAAGATCCACCCACAACCCCTCGAGGGATGTATTCAAAAGAATATGTCTAATTTTGCTTCATGAATAGCTGGAGAAGAATACAAGCCAGGCATTCAAGCTGAATGATTTAAAAAGCAATAAAAAAAATGAGATAATAATTAAAATTATCAGAATAATAGTCTTTTCTTAGAAGCATACAGAATGCAATTCAATATTTTGATTAACATTTCCTTCCCCACTTCCTGAAGTAATTCTGTTTAGGTCACTGAAACTTTTCTTGAATTATATTGATTTTAGTAAACATTTTCAGAGGAAAGAAAAATTGAATGCCACTCTCACCCTTCCAGATGAAATATTTTGACTTCTTCAGAATTGTGTAATTCAGTGACATTTTTTCCTCAAGATTATTGTTATCTAAAATATTTTTAATGATACCCATGTTTTAAAAATGTAACTATTAATTCATTACATATATAACTAAAGCAGCAGATGAGATATTTAGCTGTATCAAAAATATTTATATATTTGCTGCAAATGCTTGATTTTTTTTTTTTCAAATAAAAGTAGAAATCTTTTTGATTCTTCTCTGCCTAAGAACTGGCAGAACTGATCCAGGTTTGACCCTGGTCACTAGTGTGTAAATTTGATTCCCCAAATTTAGCAGCCTTCAAATTGCATTAAAAACACCACAGCATAGTTATATTTCAGACTACCTAGGCACCAGGATGAAGCACATGTACCTTTAAATGTCTTACTATGAATTTAACCAGAAATTAATCTTATTTTTGCATATTTATTTAAGTACCTGGGCAGGATTTTTTTTTTGTCATGAAAATGTTGCCTGTAACTAAGGCACAAACAAATATTAAACTACTTTGTTGTTTGTCTACTTTAAATGAAAATGTTGCATTGGTATACAATCACTCTTGAAGTATTTTTTATCTTATGAAAATGTTTCCAAGCAGAAATACTTCAAAAGCATGTTTTTCATCCACTAAAGAAAACATTCTCAAAATTAAGGACTTTCAAATGAGAATGGTAGCAGGTAAAGGAAACAACCGTATTAAAAGAAGTAATGAGAAAATAACCCAGAAACAAAATCATTCTGTTACATTCATCATTTGCTGTGAAAGTCACTGAGTTTTGAACATCTGAACATGCAGGTGGTAGAGGGCTGTAGGCCAGGAGGGTGATTCAGAGGGGTCAGGTGCTTTGAAGGAGACAAGGGTTCAGGGCAGCTTTCCCCAAACTCAAACCCATCAAGGGTGTCCTGTAGCTGACTCCTGAGCAGAGCAGCAAGTGACACTAACTGTGGTATGAAAACTAGGTCCAACCTGTTCCTCTTTGGAGCAAGCACCAAAGGGAATAAAAAAGGGGAAGGAGAGTGATGGCATGGGTTTACAGTCTGTCTTCAATAATTAAGGTTTCCTTTGAAAATAGATCTTCTTCTTCTTCTTTGCCTTCATTGCTGTCACTATTGACTTTCTGGTTCACAGTTTTATGGTCATGTCTGTGTTTCTCCTGTGTCCAGAGTGGCACCTTGTTTTCAGCCTCATAGGGCAGTCAATCTCCAGGAAGAGGCTAAGATGCAGGACACATACACAGCAGTGCTTCTTCTAACATGTTCTGTGGGTTTCAGATAATAGTGGTTACTGATCATCTGCTGATGGACCTTTATCCTGCATGGATTTGTCTAATCCTACTTTGAACTTGTTAATACTCTTGGCCTTTACAGTATCCTCAGGCAACAAGGCTTGCATGCTAATTGTATATGGTGCAGTGTTTGAACTGTGAAGAGGTATGTGAAGTAAGTCCAGCCCCCATCTTTGGGAGAAGGATGGCATGATTCATTTTTGTAACTGGAACACCGGAGCCTAATAAAATAAATGAGGCATATTTTGAATTGCAACCCTGAGCAAATAATAAAGTGTGACACTAAGAAATCTTGACTTGCATGAAAATATATGGAGTCTCAGAGGACATACGTGTTGTAATGTGGACTTTTTATGCATGAAGAAAATTCAGTCACCAAACTCAGTGTGAAAACTTCTGTGCTTACTGTTGGTCTTCACAGTGGGAAGCTGTACAATGCAGATGGGGAAACTTCTCTGCGTGTTTTATGCTTCTGTGTTTGTCAACATGTGCTGGCATCAGACAGAGTTGATATGGGATGCTTGGCTGCTCTTGTAGGGAGATGATGAGGATCATACAGACATTTTTAACCGCTCCATCTTTCTTTTCAATTTACTTTTTTATTTTTCATTTGGGACTTCCTCAGATTATCCCAGGGAACTAGGAAAAAGATGTCTTGTTTCATTCTGTATCTGACTAGGCTTATGGATATTTCTGTTTCTTGATGCTCTGTTTGACCATCAGCCATGGTGCAGAGAGATTTTTGTTTTAGTTTCAGTTGCTACTTTGTAACAAAGTAAAAAAAATTCTGGTGGCAGCCAACTGTGTTATCTAGGGAGTCTTGTTACTTATTTGATTGTAGAAGAGTTTCAGATTTCTCCTTGTAAGTTTTTCATTTAGTGTCTCCCATTCCTCTCTATGAACATGTACAGGGCTTATAACTCCTGCATCTGAGCAGCTCTTTATCCCAGAGTGACGGGGGACACATCAGTGATATCCCAAGAAAAATTCTGAATTAAGATTTCAGCATAAGTACCGAGTAAAGGCTCTCCTCTGTACATCTTGTAGACAGAGGAAATTTGGGTTTTCCAAGCAGAGGGAATCCCAGCTAAGACAGAGGACCCTAAATTCTGCACAAGAGGGATTTATCCCCTC
Organism: Climacteris rufus; assembly: GCA_013398175.1. NCBI lineage: Eukaryota > Metazoa > Chordata > Aves > Passeriformes > Climacteridae > Climacteris > Climacteris rufus. The sequence continues at coordinate 233,886 of VZRZ01007765.1, forward strand.
TCTTTCCATGCTTTCTCTACAGCCAAGATTGTGTCAGGAGGGTGCGCTACACACTGGTTACAAGCCTTACACAGCATGACAGAGTCTTGTGGAGGTACCAGTGCCAGCTCTGAATCAGGTGTGTCAGTGACCAGAAGTAACAGGTTCACATTAAAAGTTGAGCAGTGCAGACACACTGAGACAGTGGTACCTCTACATCTGTCATGTTGACATGAAGCTGCTTTTAGTAACGCTGAGCAGGAAGAGGACGGTTTCTTAGCCCCTAGCGAGACTAGAATGTGAGCTACTTTTGTCCCATGGTCATTTTAGCTGTGAGAACCTAATTTTAGCACAGTAGAGATTATATATATATATTTACACACACACATATGTATATATACACATTCAAGCTAAAATTTTAAATCATTGAAAAACCACAAAGTCTTGAATTAGAAGAGAGGTCAAGGGAAAGTTCATGAACCTCAGCTGGTGTAACAAACACAAACAGCAGCTGATTCACCTCTCTCGAGTTCTGTCAGTGTGGTGTGGCTCAGCAGGACCTTCAGCATAACCACAATCACAGGCTGCTGCTAATGGAGCTTCATCTCACACATACTCTTGGCATGTAGTGTCTAGGGCCAGGCATCCCAACCCTGGCAGAGATGTCATGTTTTACTCAAAAGAGTACTTTGTAATTTAAAGTATTTTAAATTGCGGCTTATTAGCAACAGTTCCTTCCTGAGTACTGTGTAATGCAGCTGCATTTGATGCCATTACTGTAGCACAGCTAGAGGCACGTGGCTTGGCCCAGCCTCTAGGATGCTAAGACAATTTTTTCTCGGGATAAATAAAGGAGCTATGATTTTCTATATCTGTAAGTACCTAAATATTTCTGAAAGTTTGCCTCAGATCACTGCTCACCATCTAGAAGATACACAGCTCAGCATATTCTGTGATTTTATGAGTTATTTCACCTAGTTTCATCATCTAGTTGTGCTTTGTTTTAAGGTAAATTCTGAGGTTATTTGTATCTCATGAAAATTAAAGACTATGGCCTTTTAATTTACTTTTTCTTTATTCTTCTGAAATGTAATACCATCATATTTAAAAAAAAAAAAAAAAGTATTATGGCAACTAGTTGTTTTACAGAGGTTACAGACCATTTTTTATAAAGGCTTTTTTGAAGGCAAATATCACCAACATCCAGTAGGTGTGTAGAAACTGAGGCCCATGGAGGTGAAATGGCTTTCCTAGCTTTGCATAATGCACTGCTGAAAAAGATAGGCTAGAACAAAATTCTGGATAGACCTAACCTTATGCCAACTGCTGCTGTCATCTTTGCCTTTGGATGCCTCAGGCTCAAGTGTTTTATAAGATGTGCTAGTGGAGGGAGAGTAACAAAACCAAGGCAGAGTTGGGAGCATGTTTGAAAGAAATGCTGGTAATCTTGATCAAGCTTGAGAATAGAAGATGTTTGAGATTAATTCTCCTTTTCAAATCCCACATTAAATGGCTGCATTTTTTGCCGACATGTATGTTGTATAGATGTTTTTTCTTCTGGAAACTTACAAAACTGCTTTAACCTGACCCTGGTAAGATTAATACAGTATCCTTTCAAATACCTTGAACAAAACATGCCAATTTTCTATTGCCTATTTTTAGGCTTCCAGCTGGGCCAAAGAATTGAAAAGTTATTAAAGAAAGCCAAGATCTGAGCAAATGTGCCTGTTATATATTGTAACATAAGCCACTTTTAAGTATAGGTTTTATCATCCTAGAGTTATTTCTTAATTTAAATGTTTCATGTGAATATCTTGGACATGGGGATGTATTTGGGTGAGGAACGTGATTATAAAAGTTATTTCTTTGTATGCCAGACTGTGATTATTCCAGATTGTAGAAATAAAAGTATTACACATCTGTGAAATACCTGACAAACTTCTTTGACAAACCAGATGTTAGACCATCTAATACTTATTTTAAAGATACAAATACAAACTAAAAACTACATGCAAACTTCTTCTGTTGTGATAATGTTATTGCAGCAACATTAATTTGTTTTGCTTTTCATGTCTCCTGCAGCAAGGGCAATGTGAGTGTTCGAGTCTGGTTCTCATTTATTTTGTTTGGAATGTGTAGGACTGTCTTGAATATCTTCCATCATTATTTGGATGGTACATGTGCAATAGCTCTCTTAATGTAGGGCACGGAGACATACTGTAGGTATATGGTGTAATTAACTGCAAAGCTATTTGGGAGCAGCTGTTCCCTATTGTTGTTGCTTAATGTTGTGCAGCACAACAAAGCCTTAAGGCAGCACTTGTTAGTATTTATGGAAACCCATTAGCCAGTCTGTGAATGAGCCTGCAAAAGGAGAGGAAATTCTGATAATAATAAACATGGGTTCTTGTTAAAGCAGGAGAACTCCAGCCATCCCTATCACTCAGTGCTGGTAAAGGCTCTCATCCCTTTGATTTATACCACAGGCCAGATCCAAACTCTTTCTCTGAATCAGCAATTGAAAAAATTCAAACGAGTGAAGTCCTTTCCAAGGCAATGCTTTGCTCTTCCCATCCCACTGCATTTTTTAAGGGAAATCAGAAACCTTTCCTACTGCAATCTAGTTTTGGTGCCAGGATGTACATAGGAAATACTATTTCCTGCCTGTGCTGGCAAGTTCAGTTATTAAACCACTTCCTCCAAGAGCCAAACTTCTTTGAAGAAGAAATAAAGTTCAAAGCCTTTTTAAGAGACCATTTGTTCTTCTTATGTGCCTAACCTGAGTGTTACACTGTGTGCCATTTAAATAAAAATAGCTTAATCTCTTGAAGATGAACTGACTGTTGTTTTAGGTCACTGAGTTGGGAGAAGCAGACATGGGTTACAACTGCATTTTTACGAAGCTGCTTTCTGAAGTTGAAGGGTTTTGTTGCACTGAGCAGCCACAGGGCCATGGAACAGACTATTGCAAGACAGCAGTGGCTCTGGGCTGCTTGCAGAGACAAGGAAGCTTGTCCTGTCACTTGTGTTTATTTGGACATTGGGTAGCTCAGAGTCCAAATGTACGGCAGATACTTCAGACTACTTCCTTCTTTCTGTCAAAGTCACCTCACTCTTACTGGAATTCCAGGTTTAGGTTTTAACTGACAATACTATGTAAAGTTGAAAGTTACCCATCCTGTTGTGAGTAAAAATGATGCTGCATGACTGGTGGTCAGTCAAACTCAAGGGGGGGAACTCGGACAATAATCATCAAATAGTCTAAGGGCAAAAATTATTCAGGAGCAAAAATATTTCCAGAAATCTTTTGCTATCACTGCTTGTGCTCCACCTTTGCCTTACACAGTGCAGAGACAATTAGTTGGGAAAAAAGCTTCAAGTAAAAAGTTTTTCACTTTGAATCTGATAAAAGTAATAAGGGAGGTTTGCCAAGTGTTGTAGGTATTTTCTAACCTTGGAGCATGTTAGCAGTAAGGTACATTTGTGAGGAACAGCAGCAGTGAAATGTTTATTATTGTGTGCCTCCATCCTTTTTGTGAGCATTATTCTGTGAGGACAGGGCCGCTTTTCATCTGATCTGTGCTGCCAAGGCGGATAAGAGAGGTTTATATGATGTCAGATCTGAAACCAAGAAACCTGTAGACAGGTTCTGAGCAGTGATGCCTCTGGCAACTGGTTTCAAGGCAGAGCTTATGTAGAATGCCTGAGGTTTTAATAAGCGTATAGATGTCTGAGCAGCACATAAAGAGCATGGGAGGTGACAGGCTGACCCAGTCACTTTCATTAATTGGGATCAAGCTACCTTTTTACATCTGGGCAGAACACTGTACTGGAGATTTAGGAAGTGAGCAATAAGTTGCCATTGTCTCTGTGCACTGGGTTCTTGGTAACTTGTAAACTGGGACATGGAAAATAAGTTTACAGTACCAGGGGATGTTCATGGCTGAGAGCACCACACTGCATAAATCATGCCTGAAAAAGTGCAAGCACAAATCATTGAGATCTTTGTAACGTAGGGTTGTCAAAGTCTACTATTCACATGTGAGTTTTACACAAACCAAATCAAACACTCCATCATCTTCTCGAGGCGTTTTGTTTTACACTAAAGAGTTTAGGGCTAAATCTTCGTGTGGCTCTATCAAATACTTCAGTGAGTGAATGAGAAGTATACAGGTGTCTGCAGAGTTATCAACTCAATTGTGAGGAAGTTGAGTTTAGTTTATGAACATCTTTTTCAAGAAAAGATGAAATAGCATAAAATCTCTTACCCGGCTGCTTAATCTCTGAGAAGTCATTTTAAAACCAAAAATAATTATTTGCCTTTTTGTGTAAGGTAAAAATCTGAATATTTCCTTTATTTTACTTCCATAACTTAGGACCTGCAGCACAGAAAGGACTGACTAAATGTCTTTTAAAAAAGTTAATCTTTCCTCAGTGTGGAAAATCTTCTTGCAGTGTTTTGACAAAACATTTCTAGAATTGAAGATAGACTGACTGTTTCAAGAAGAAAAACCCAGCTTTGGGGTTTTTTTTAAACTCTGAAAAGTTTACATTTTGAAAAATATTAGTTATTTCACTGTAGCACAAAATCAAATTGCAGATATTCAAAGATATTTCAGGAAGTGTTGTTTTCTGGGCAGATTAACGTAACATTCTTAATTATGTTTTTATTAAAGTTGAATTGTTTTCAACCTGCTTTTTGGCTTTTTGACTCTTTTTTGGTACTTTTGCATAAGTGCAAGGCCAGAAGCCTACATAAAAGCAGAATTTCTCCTCTGGTCTCAAACATGTGAGGACTTGGAGGGTAAATAAAAGCATTCAGTGTTGTAAGAGTTGAAACAGAATTTTGACAATTGGCAACACTGTGGGTCTAGTACCAGTCTTCCATCTTAGTTTCAGTGAGAGTTATTGATGATCATTGACAGAGTAGGACTTTGTCTTTTTAACATGAACTTGGTCATGCAAAGCTGAGTCCAGGCAGTTCAACAAACTGAGGTCCAGCTCTGCTTAGAACTCACTTCTGGTTCTTGGCAGAGGGGTCTGCAGAGTTTGATCAATTCAACCTAAAACTTATTAGCATTGTTTCTGTAAAATATATATGAGGCATCATTAATGAACATACATGTGTATTAGATAGGTGTGTACATTCTCTCATGCATAAATTGTGGGTCAGACAGTGAGCAGTCTTAGGTCAGCATAGTATAAGGAAGAAACCTTCTTTCTACCCCCTGTTTGTATTCCATGCCAGGAGTCACTGCCCTGGTACCTGTGCTGCCCTCCTGGGAGTATTCAGAGTGTGGGAATACTCTGACCCTGGGGCACTGAGAAGCATTGTCTGCTGATTCTCTGCCTGGCAACTCACAGCCCCTGTACTGCAGCTTTCCCCAAAAACATTTGCTTCAGCTGATTGGAAAAGCTTGTTCCTCCTGCTGCACTGGGAGTTTGAATCTTGCCAGGCTGGTGAGTGCTGGCTGGTGACACTCTGGCTGTCCATTGAGTCCAATCTCATTTGGAGTTCCTGGTTAAGTATATCACTGCTGCATTACTTTACTCCTGAGCAGTATCTCAAACCTCCACATCAGATACAACCGGCATCTTCCCATCAAACTCTGTTTAGAAATGATAGATCAGATTAAAAGCATCAGGTTTTATGATAAGAGAGTGTTTGGGGGAAGTTTTCATCTAGTGTTCTTGTTTTCAGGCATTTCATTCTAAAATGGTCATATCTACTAATTTTATTCAAGCTAATCCAATATGGGTTAAAACTAATGAAATGCAGACTGTATTAAATTCCACTCCTACATTTTAGAAGTTCAATATAAGTATACTTACTTTTTGTTAGTAGTTAGTATTTTTTTATTGCTGCAGATCTTGGAGGCTCTGCTTGGGAATGGGAGCCCATTGTGCAAGTAATGATGAATAGACAAAGAAAAAACTGTCCTTGCCCTAGTGACTTTCTGAAATTTGCACATCGCAGCATCTGACCACAGATCTAAGTCTCTGTCCCATTTCTCAGTACTGTACTCCACTGAAAGAAATTACCAAACCATACTCCTTGAGAACTTCAGGCCTGATTCAAAATAAGAATGGCTGTATTCTCTGTAGTGTTCTGGATTTTTTCCTTAAAGAGAAGAAATACTTCAGCAACAGAAAAAACTTCCTGTGAAAGATGGTTTCTCTTATCACTTTTATTTTGCACTGATTGGACAAAGATATTTCATGTCTAACTTCATGTAGTACTTGCAGCGACCCGCTGACAGTTGGTCCGGTCATCATCTTACCGAAACCTGTGGGAGGACTTTAAATGGGTATAACAAGCCACTATTTTTAGTGCAGGATATAAGGAAAGGCTGCTGCATGCATACCTCTGACTGGTGATTCTGGTGACAGTTAATGGAATTAGAATGGTCAGTGGTTTTGGGTGCTCTAATTTCATTTGTCTATGAACCTTTTTCCCAGACTACAGTTTCACTGCATTGGTCACAGAAATAAATGACTTATAGGCTCTGTGTGAAATCTGTATTTACACTCCTATAGCTGCCACAGAAAAATGCCAGATGGTTACTTTGGGACCTCTTAGAATAAAACATATATTGAACTTGTGGTTTGGGGGAGTTCTGGGGACTTTTTTGGTTTTTATCTAGATCTTGCATTAACTTTTCCATCTGACACTAATCTATTTGACCAAGGTATTATGCAGTCTCAGGAAGGCAAAATTTAAGAGCAGTATAGAATATCTTGTCTCTTAACTGTTGTCAACTCCTAGTTCCCTTGCCCAGTGTACGAAATTTGTTCTGACTGCTTTTGTTCATATATACATAACAAAAGGTGTCTCACAGCACGGTCTTGTTATAATGTGAAAAAAAAGTTAAGAAGAAAACACGTTGAACATTAAAGTGACAATCCTATTCAAACTATCAGGGTCGGTGATTTGCACCGTCTGTGCCACGTTTTGTAGCACAGGGAAGTGAAGAGGAGCAGACAAGGGCTAGTACTTAAAATTACATGAGCAAAAAATGTTAATACAAATCAACAGACTGCAGATTCTTTATTTCATTTGCATAGCTTAAAAATATTACTTATCATTAGAAAAAAAAGCACAAAGTTTTAAGCAGAGCTGTTTGCTGGAATAGTACATATCTTCCTTTGACAGGCATTGATCTATTTTTCACATATAAGCTATACAGTGCATTAGCTGTATATATTAGCTAGGAGAATAGGAGTTCTCGAAGGAACAGATGGTTATTCCCAGCCTGGACAGCACTTTTTAAGCATTAAGAAATCTATAGAACTGTTCAAGTGAATTACCTGGGGTTTGGTAGTCCAGTTTTAAAGCACAGAGTAGACTTAAACATTCCCTATGACTAGCAGTCCCCCGAAAATAAGAAGTTTCTTTTCTTATGCCCTCTTCATTTGCCATGCACTTTAAAAATGACAGTTGTCATCCCTATGAAGATTAGAAGATCCATGTTGGGTATGTCACATGCTTTGATGGTAGTATTGCCCCAGGCGTTTGTCATCCAACCTACAGGGATAACAATGTGTAATGGTGGTGCTTTTTTCAGAACACTGTAAGTATACAGATATGATTAAATTTTACAATTACCACAGGGAATGAATCAAAGCTTCCAATAAGCAAATGAACTATATATTATTGCCCTGCCTTTATAATTTTTGTTGAATACTATCTGATTGCATTTCTGTTATAACTTAGTTTTTTCTCTGCATGTAGTTTTATCTAATTTCTCTTTATTCCAGTCACTTGCAGGGGAGATAAATGGATTACTTCAGACTAATTGCTACTTATTTAGAAACTATCAACCTTCTGTAAGGGTTTCAAATCAGTGGTTTAAACTAGCTTTTGCTATCTATGGTATTTATCTTGAAGCCTTTTATCACTGAAGAGTCTGCTAATAAGTTATTTTGATAAAGCCACTTTCAATTTTCCCTTACCTGGTCTGCCAAAATTTTTAACAGAAACAGATTATGATAGTTAAGTAGATAATGAGATATTTACTTCTTTTAATATCTATATGAATTGAAATACCACTGATAGGGCTTTACAGCTGCATGGGTTTGATTGTAAAGTGTCTGACAGAGAGAGAACTAGAATAAAAATAAATATTGCATTATCTTGATTTCCCATCCTTATGTGACGGAAGAAGCAGCTGCATTATTTATCTAATTGAAGGAATGTTATGGGTATGTTTAATTAATTAAAGAGTACTTAGTAATACTGGAAAAGTAAACAAAGGATAAATGACAAAATGAGCTCAAGTCAGCTAAAATGGTTTAATTTACAAGCATTGTACCCTTTCGTATAATTCTTTCAGGATGTGTTTGTACATCAGAATCAATGTATCCAATCTATATTCAACAACATATGAGCTTCTCATCCCGATTAACAAGCTCTCTTCTTTTCCCAGTGCAGTTAGATAGCAGGATCATGGAGCCTAATTCTCACATATCCATTTGTACAAATTTTCGGGGAGATTCATCTATTCTTCCCTTGGTGTGAACGCAAAATCCAGCTTCCTGTTGCTGATATACATCAAATTTTTGAAGTTGTCATGGTTTTAAAACACATTATAATCCCAAAGCATTGAGTGATTCTTGACTGGGAAATGGGATTGTCATAGGCCACCTGAAATTAAGCTTCAGCAACACATACTGCCTAATTTAGTTTTCTCACTCATTCCAATTTATGCTCACAGCAATAGATGCAGCATGGTAACCTCAAATGAGCACAGTCTCAGTTATTGTTGGTATCAGAGAAAAAAGCACAGCATGGGAGTTAAAAAATTTACAGGTCTTTTGCTCTCTGAGGGAGTAGTTGACATTTCACAGTTAAAATATAGTTTTCCAGGGATGTAAAGCCTTTATTTGTTGAAGGCTTCCATGTAAGTGGACAGAGCACAAAGATTCTGCAGGATCTGGGATGTGGATTCTGATGAAAAGCATGTTCCTTGTGAAAAAGTCCTTATCTTTGCAACCAGCTACCTCAAAAGACTCAGTGAAAGCCCTAAGACATAATTAGATCATGGAGTTTGATCCCTGCCAAATTCATAATTTAAGTCAATGCTTAAGTCACATCTCTAACAACAACAACAACATAAAGGAACTGCCATTAGTGCATGGAAGTGATGCTTTCATGTGCTAATACCCTGATCACTCCAATTTTCAGTTAAAATCAGGACTCAAGAAGTCCTAACTAAATCCTCAATCTCAATGAATTCTCTCAGAGGTGGCTTTTCCTCAGTTGTTTCAGTTCCTTAAAGATTTTATTTTAAATCCATTAATACATATTTAACAGTCTATTAAGTGTTTTATGCTAAAGTAAAGTTTAGAAAAAGTGTATTTTGCCTAAGGTTAAGTAACTCTTTGTTCAGAACTTGCTTCAATAGATCAAGCTTTCCAGCATATCCATTCTTCTGAGGCACTCCCTATCTTTTACAAATATAGCAAAATAAACATGAAGGAATATCATCAAGAAAAAGATATGCTGCTTGTGTAAGTAATTATGTCCCTTGTTACTTCACTATAAAGTAATTTTCTTCTTTTTTTTCTCCCACTCTTTACATTTCTTAGTGTGCCCTGGAAGGTATTTTTACTTAATTTTGTTTAGAAATTTGAAAAGCAAGAGAAAGTGAGGGATGATTACAGACTTTATTTAAGGTTTTGATTTTGGTTTCTCTCTGTTCTTATATCAAAGATAAAATGGAAGTGGTGGTGTCATGTTCAGGTAATGAGATTTTATATTAAAAAGAATAAATTAAGCTCATAAAGCCAATGGCAGGAGGGACATGAGGAACCATTTCTAGCTCACAAAAAGGACTTTATACATTAATGCAGTGAGCATCAAGAGTTATTAGGAGTTGAAATTCAAAGCTCAAAGGATGTCAAGTGCTTCAAAAGCAAAGGCTTATTTTGTATTGTTTATATTTAGAAGTGATATAGAGCTCCCTTGAAATATTTTACCCATGATGTCAAAAATCAAAAGCATTAGGGGAAAAAGAAGAACTTGGGACATTTTCCTCGCAAACAAGAGTTTTGTCCATGACACACTAGAGGATTCCTCCAAGGTACAGATTTGTACACAGCACTACTTACCAAAAAAATACAAACATCCTCTCAGCTTAGCTGTGTGTTGTTGCTTGCCTTGAAAATTCATAGTATACAGAAAGGCTTTACTGTAACATTCATAACTTTTTTTTTTTTTTT
>VZRZ01007765.1:244110-338705 GCA_013398175.1 Climacteris rufus
TTTTTTTAGCAAACCTGCAAATCCTGGAGTATCAGTATGTGGTCATTTTTTAAATAGATATTTTTTTGAAAAGCTATGTGACATTTTTCTTTAATGGCTGATTTTTTTTTAATGTCAGCTACATTTTTAAAGCATGAGGCCTGGTTGTAACTAGCCTCGGCACTGCTACTGTACATCAGACTGTACTATTTGATCATTAATTTATCACAGTTCTAGCAGTTTGTTTGACAGGTGATAGTGCTTTCATCTAATGGCTACACAGCAAGTGTGTGGTGCACTAAAGAGTGGATGCCACTGACTAGAGTTAGAAATCAGCAGACAACAGCCACTTTGCAGAGCTTTATCGATTTACCAGAATCATTTAAAGATATGAAACAACTGGAATAATGAATGCCCATTCAGCTCACTGTAGGGTTTTTCTTATTTAGTTTGGAGTCTATTAATATAATTTTGTTGCTAGTAGTGTTTTTATTACAACTATTTGCAGTGATGAAAGAAGTGCAAAAATCAAGGTGCAAGTTTGAATATTTGTACTAGAAATACAGTCTCTGTGTTCTGTGCAGCTTAGGAAATTGATTCTTGGCCAAAGTATGAGACATACTGGAGTATTATAAATACTTAACTTCTAATTAAAGCCTTTCTTAAAATTATCTGCTGAAAATGTCCTCTGAATTAGGTATACAAACATGAATATTGCACTGATGGGAGGTATGAAATAAGGCACCTTTGGCAAGCAATGCACCATTCAGTCATGGTGGGATTCCTGGAGCTGTCCTGTGCAGGGCCAAGAGCTGGACTTGATGGACCTTTTGGGACCCTTTGTAGTTAGGATATTTTATGATGCGGTCTGTAGTTTTGTCACAAGGGAACAAGCTGTATTTAACCTATTACCTTTCATTCCCCACTTTGCTCAGGCCAGTGCATGAGCCGTGGTTGCTGTCAGCACCACAAGGCATTGCAGTGCTGGCAGGGGTGGGTGCACTCCAGCTGTGCCTCTGGCACGGCTCCTGTGCCAGTCATGCAGCACATCCCTGGCACAGCACGTCCACCTGCTGCCCATGGGTGGTGGAGCTGGGGTGTGGCTACAGAGTTGCTGTGCCGAGACCCTGGCTGGAGCTGGGGCTGCAGCCAGACCGTTACACACCTGGAAAGTCTGCACCTTGGAGTCTTACCCCAAAATGTTATGTCCAGGGGCCTTGTGTATATGATAGCTCAGACTGCTGCATTTGTCCTTGTTTGCAAAAGGCCTGTGTCATGGTTGTTCTTGGTTTGGTAAGTTGGCAGAGGTGGTGTGTTACCATGAATCCAGTACCCTGCTTTACTGCAGCAGAACATGGTACCCATTCCAGCAAGAAACAGTGACCTGCAAAAGTGATCACAGCCCTTCAAACTCAGAGACTCTTCAGTCCTGAAGCACTTGGCTACAGTAGGTCTTGGTTGAAATTATATCAGAGGTGGTTTGAATTTTAAAGTCAGTGCCAACAGACTTCTGCCCCTGATGTTGACAAGTCAGCTTAGGCCAAAGCACAGATGACTCACGGAAGTTAATTAATTTTCTGAGATGCTGATTGCTCATATTTCCCACTGAAACCAATAGGGAAACTCCCACATGTAGTGGGAGCTGGAAACTAGCCATGCTGTGTTGTGGGACCTCCAGAAGAAGCAGTGTTCCCTTTTGTAGTGGAGACAGTGGGAGCTGCTTACAAACATGAAGGAAACCAAAAGATGCCAAATGAAATTTTATTTTCCTCCTCCTTAGTGGTTATTACAAAAATCACAAGTAAACAGTAAACACAAAAGTTTGTCAAACATTTTCAGTGCTTATTTTAAACATATCTGGATGCATGCACATGTGCTGCCTCATGTCCTTTTAACTGCAAGTCACAGGAACACTGATGCCTGTGGGGTGGTCATGTAACTAGTCCTGAGTGAAATTTTTCCTGAGTGAAAAATTTACACTGGTTCTGGGGTACACTGGAATATGAGGTTCTCAATGTATAAATAAATGTGTGTGAATTAATAGAGCTTGCACAGGGTTAATCATGAACAGTTTTGCTGTAGACTTTTAAGTCCCTGTGCTGTCAGTCTGTCACCTTTCCAACATCTTAAGTCTTGTTTGGTCTGTTTGAAAGAAAGTTCTCTAGTTACTTCTAAGTAAAACCTGGTTAAATGTAATTGTATTAAAATGAATGTGATATCATCTGCTCTGCTGAGGAATTAAACTATTTTAGTAAGAGTCAAAAAAAAAAGCAAAGAAAAAAGAGCTGTGCTTTCATCTTGCCTTCTCTCCCTTTGCCATGGAGTGCTAGTTAGGAGTTACTCAAAGTCCTGTGTAAGCTGCAAATCATGTTCTGTCTTTCCATTTGCCTTCCTGCTTACAGAACCACAAGACAAAAATATCCTGGACGAGCAATTCCCTTCATCTTCTTGCTTCAACTTGCCAATTCGCAGTCCAGCTCCTCCTCCTTCCTCTGAGTGCCAGTTCAAGGAGCAATCTTTACATTTTTGACTATAATGTTTTCAGGAGGTAGGATTGGTTTCTCCACAGCCAGGCCAGTTATAAATAGTTACTTGCCTGAATGAAGAATTGCATCCTTGGCAGGTGGTCTGAAAGGGCAATTGCCATGTGATGGAGCCATATCATGCCTTATCTTCTCTTAGAAGTGCTGCCTCTGGTTCTGCAACATCTTTCCTGGAGGATCCTACTCATATGATTTCAGCATTAATTCCAGATGCATTTTCACTGTGATGGCAGTGGAAGTGCTATGTGGATTTTTCCATTTGCAGCTGAATAAGGAGGCTGGGCTCAGGAGAGCAGATTCTCCTCTTCATTGCTGCTGAAAACCAGGAATAATTCAGCTGGAATGAGTGAGGTTCTTCCAGCAATAGCCTTATACCATAGAGATCAAAGTCTGCCCTGCTTCCCTCATATTCTAAGCTATACTTCAATGAATATGCAAATAACATTTTTACCTTCTCTTTTCCTGTTCCTAATTCCCACCGCTGAAGTCCTGGCTAGAGCCACAATTAATATCCCCCTTTCCTCCAATACGAAGTTTACTTCCTCCCTGCCCTTCCCACGTGAAAATCCCAGCCATAGTTTGTTTTCAGAGTGATTAATATGTACGTCTACAACCCAAATCCTGAAGCTTCATCCTGGGGCTGCCCATTCCCACCCTTGCCACTGCTCTCATGGTTTGGCAGAGGGGGCGGGCGGATGGGGTGGCCTACACGAATGCAGATGCACGGCAGTGGGCAAGCTTGGCTTGGGGCGGCTTGTTTGTTTGTTGCTGCTGTTTTTGCTGGTCTTGCTCATTAGAGCCCAAATCTCTGGAAAACATCTAGCATGATTCATGTAAACACCGAAGACAAGTAAGATCAGACTCACTGAGGGGAGGAATAAAAAATGGAGGGGAACAAACACTTGGCAGGGGTCGGCTGCCCGCCATGGCCCAGCGAAGACTGGGAGCGAGAGGTATGCCAAGCAGCTCTTTGTCTCACATGCACATTAGGATAAGTAACATTGCTCCTCACCATCTGTCTCTCTCTATGAACCTCTGCCTCATTCCCATGTAATAAGAAGATTCATAGAAGTACCAGCTGTGATCTTACAGGGAAGCCTGAGAAACTTTGCCTTTTTTACCAGCACTGGGAGAGTGAGACTTGGCACCGTAGAACACAGTTGTGTGTAATTTTTTTTGTTGTTGCTCTGTCGCCATCTCTTCCCCCAGCAGTCGTGCAGTGTTCATAGAAAGATGAAAGCCCCCATGGCAGTTCAGGAGGGGTGGGCAGCTGCCAAACATGAGTTTCAGTGGGCTATTTTTTAACACTGCTCTCCTTTATCCACAAGGTGAGGAGACCTTCAGAGGCAGCAAATTTCTAGTCCCTGCTCACTGACATGAGTCAAGAGAACCAAAGCAGTAGTGACCAAGATGAAACAAATTGTGCCTTTATTTGTTTTATTAACCTGACACAATGCATAGAGAAATGCTGCCAGCTTTGGGACTCCCTTAGAGATATGGTGAGGTGATCCCTATGGGTTAAAAGTAAGCTGTGTCCCTGATACCACATCCACAGGAGGTTTGGCAGCTGAGGTTCCTGGCAGCTGACCCCATGGACATGATTCGGCCCCTGACTGTGTTGTAGGTGCCTGTGCAGCTACAGTGCAGGTAGTTACAGTGAGCTTTTCTACAGAACAGCATTCAAGTCCTTCTGTTTCACACCTTCATGGCAGAAAAAACTGAAAATTCCCTGACCCATAGATTCGTGGTGACACCTGTGTGAACAACTTACTTTTAATTCAGAATCATGCTGAAAAATTAGGGGGAAAAGGTTTCAAAACAAGAAAAACTGCTTGTTTGGCTAAACGAAATCTTAAGTAATGTACATGAATTCAGCTAAGCCATGTAATTTAAACTCAAATTAAGCACTTCATTTTCAAACCTGGTTTTAGTACAGCAAAACTAAATTTCAAATTGAAACATTTAATTTTCTAAGATCTAAAGAAGCATTTTTACTTTTGTATCAAAAGCAACTATGTGAAAATATTATCCACCTGGCTATCAAAGAGTATTGCAAAGGATAGAAATCTACATTTTTACTGTTTAAAATGTGTAAGATATAAAGGTTTTCATATTATAATTGTAGGGCAACTAAAATTCCATAGATATTTTTTTCTGGATAAAATAAAGGTAAGTTTTCTAAAATAAAATAATGAGACTATAGGTCCAGAAATTGCCCTCTTGAGCATCTATATTTATTGGAAAACTCATTGCAACTGTATAAAACCTGTTCCTCCAAACTTCATGGTCATCAGTGTTGAAATAGTTCAAAAGCATTTTACCCTTAAAAGTATTCAAATATTTGGTGGAAAAGTTTATTGTCTCCTCTCTGTTGCAATTGTCATGCAGAAGGAACTTGGCTTTTCACTGGAACTGTAGGAGTGTATGTTACTGAGACACTTGAAATTGCACCCAATATCACCAAGAGCAGCAGATGGATCTGTCAGCTGTTTTGCTGAAAATGGTGAATATCTTCCCTGGAACATTCATAAGTTGCCTGAGGCAAAATTTCACAGTGGAAACAGTGAGAGTTCTCTTTACATAACATTCCTAGTACTCACGAAAGTCTAGGTCCCCCCCACCCCTCAGATTAAAATACCCATGAAGCAGATGATGATGAATAGGCACAGCTGGGCTGTGAGAAGGGCATTTCAGAAGTCCTCGGCCATAGCCTGACCACAGCCCATCAGATTTGCAGCAAATAGCGAGTGAACAGTGTCTTTAAAATCTGGTGTTGTTGCTTATTTTCGCATTTAGGTGGAGACGGAAACAGACTCTGATGGTCACTTTGTGAATCTCTCCTTCCATGGGGTCTTAGCAGTAGAGCAAGCAGAGTCTTCCTCATGTCACCTCGAGGGCTGTATGAGAGTGCCCAAGTCAGGAATTGGAGGTGTCCCAAGTCATGTGTCATAATATATTTACTGCCTTTGATTGATGATTTCCACATCTAAGAGGAGAGCTGATCACAGCTGTGGAGCTCTGGGGGAATCTGCTGTGCACATGATCATAAGTAGGACCCCACGTAGAGCAAAGTTTGGGCCTCAGGGAAAGGGGCCACTCTTCGCATTGCAGAAAGGATAATTTCAACCATACACCTTGGCATGTTTCCTATCCATTGGGAGAGTTCAGATTGTCTTACTGCAAATATTTGTGAGCCTGATCGAGGGCCCTCTTTGTTGGGCTTTGTTTCAGACAGTATGAGTAAGAGCTGATCAGGTTGGTGTTCACTAGAATACAACAGTTCCCCTGAATTTGTTCCTACGTTTTAGTGTTTGCTTATAGCTATAGCATAAACCTGGCTCTATAATATTCTATTGGAAATAAAGATTGCAGGTCCAGAGCAGCCTGTATTTAACAAAGGGTTATCTATGCTTTCAAGTTAATTTGTTGTTAAGGCAAGGTGTGAAATTAAAGCCCAGTATCTGTCTCTGAATGCTCTGGAATAAGAATATCTTTTTGTTCAGAAGGAGGTTAAGTGGACAGATGTCAAGTAAGATTTGGCCAGGTAGAGTCTACAGCAAGAAGAGGACCTTAGGCACTGTCTTAACTGTATCTTTTTTTAAAGTTTGTTCTTGTTATTACTGATTTTTTAATTCACTGCATATTTCTGTAGCCAGAAATAATGTTTGAATCTTTCTTAACTTTCATTAAATGAAACACTTATTGCAAAAAGGAAATCAGAGGCGTTTCTGAGAGTGAGGTTTGTTGTGGGCCTCATAAGTGTTTGAAGTTGTCTGGGAAATTTGCATAAAAACAACATAGGATTCCAGATATTTGAGTGGGTCTTAGATACTTTTGATCATTTCTTTTCTGATGGCCTGGGAAATTATTGTTTATGCGTTTGCATATTGCTATGGTAGGTAAAAAAGGAGAAACTACTGTGTGTGCACTTAGACCAAGGGGGATTTCCACAAAGTTTCCAAAGTTCATCTCCAACTTTTGTCAAATCTTATCCTTGGAAGCCTGAAATATTCAGTAGCTTTGTAACCGGAAGCATTTGTGCACCAGATTTTAGCCTTTTCTATCCATTGAACAAAAGTTATTTTGAACAAAATTGTAGACCCTAAGTGGAAGATTTAAGATATTTGGCATCAGATATGTGAGGTACAGACTTTGGGTCAAGTTTTGAACTCAACTTCATACGGTAAGGGTTTATGTGATTAGCTGTAATAGGACCAGACTCCTTCCTAATTGGAGAGCTGTTGAACAAGTGCTTGCATGTGTAGGGACTGCAGTCTCGTTGCTGGTAAATCAGCCATGTCTCTTGAGCAGAAAGAATGAAAGCTCTTGACTCAGGCTGCCATGAATTCCATTTTATTTGAAATCTGATCGGAAAGCTTGTAGTGTGACTCAGTCCATGCAACCAAAACAACAGCAATTTCTGGTGAAATTCCTCCTAATAGGCTTGCCTATTTGCACTGTCTGTCATCTGCTGTGGGATTGGGATTTCTTAGGTGACTATCTGTTGAGAGGGCCCAGTGGATGAGAACACCCACCAGGATAGCCTGTGAGCAGCAGCTCAGGCTGAGTAAAATAATGCAGGTTTGGGCATCTGTGAAAGTGTGAAAAGCTTTAAGGCTTTCCTCTGGTGTCTTGTTTTCTCAAGGGAACCATATGGCGGTCTCTGCAAACAAAATGGATAATATTTTATGTTCAAAGCAGACATCAAATTGCATCTCCCAGCCACTGGGCTACAGTGTATTTATGAGTTCTATCTTCTGTAACCCAGTGAAACACTCTCATTTACACGTGTGTGAATCACAGTGGTGCAACCACTGCATCCCTCTGGTCTGGCATGTTTGTGATAGGGATTACAGATGTACATGCCAAACTTGCTTTAGCATGGGCATAATAAAGCAGAGGAAAAAGGTCTAATCCAACTGGAGCCTGATTTCACCTCCATCTACACTAACCCAACACTGAATCAAGGAAAATTTTTGTCCTTTTGAGAACCTGTCCTTGTTGCATGCATGCCAAGTGCAGGCAGAAGAAAAGTGTTTGGAGAATGAAGGAAAATAAGACCAAAGGTCCTTGTTAGGCTTTCTTATCAGAAAACAAAACAAAGCCAAATCCAAACATATACATCTGAAGAAGTCTATCCTGACTCAGAAAATTAATGCAGAGCGTAATAGTGCAAAGTAGGGAAAGGAATGACTGCTCCTGCCACTGAATGCTAGGTTATCATCTATTCAGCCCGACTCTCACTCTTTCAGGCTTTGAACCAGTCTTGCGACTGAGACAGTACTGATGATTCAGCTGCAAGTTTGCTTCAATGTGATGTTTCTTTGTTGATTTGTTGTGTATTGCTGGACAGTCCAAGCCTTTACACTAGAGGAATCTGCAATTTCTGCTTTCTGTTTGTTTCAAAAGGGTTACGCTCCTTTTTCTTCTGCAGTGAGAAGAATGGTGAAAAGTTGGACATGGTCCTACTGACATCAGAACAAACAACAATAATGTCCTGAATAACTGTGGCAGAACAAGCTGCTTAATTCAATTTTCCTACCTTCCTATCTTCCTACAGCCTATTCAAAAGCAGGTACAAGGAAGTTTGTTACTCCCAATGACAATGTGAGCAGGTTTAGGTTAAGCTGGAGTCCTGTGTCACCAGATGGGACTACCTTTTCATACTCAGGGTTTATTCTCTGCAGACAAGGTCATGTTCCTTGCCAGCAGCCTCACTCACTGGGTTGTTCACAAGTGGAATGCACAAACTCATGTAAATGGGTGGCAACATGAAAGCAAACCTATGGTTTTGAGATTGATATTAATTTTGTCAGAGTTATGATAATAAACTTGCCACGAAAAATAGGTGAACAGTTGTAGCATTGAACCTTTTATGTTAGCTTAGGAATGCAGACTCCAAATGGGATCCATGGGAAGAGGTTTATTGTTGTGCTCATTCAGAAGAATAGCCAGACTGTATGTAAAATCTGAGAAGAAAAAAAATAAGTAGCAGCTGCGAGCAAGAAAATAGTATTTTGTGAGTTGGACAAGGGAAAAATCTGATGCTAAGTTCAGTAAAACATCTGTGCATGGAAAACAAATGCATCCAGGACAGTAAAAGGAGACAAAAAGGTAGTTATTAGACAGAATGATATGGGGAGAAATGCAAAAAAACATGAAAGACACAGCTTTTAGTTTTCACTTTTGAGAGGTTTTTACTTCAAAAGAAACCCACTGAAACAAAATAAAATGCTTCTCCCTCATGCTGAAGTGATTTGGCCCTAGGTACCCGTGTTCTTTTTATAATTTTGTCCTCTGGAGGGTTCAAGTCCTCCTAAAGCTCACTCCAGGCAGCCACTCAAGCTCATTCACCTCAATGATTAGCGAGAGGCCTGCGGTGCACTGAAATGTTATAAGGAGCCTATCGAGGAGCTCATCATGAGCCAAACAGATTCCTGCCTTGGCAGCATTCCTCTTCCTGGTTTGTGAGATAAAAGGAGGATAGGTAAAGGTTAGCATTTCAAAGCAAGCAATTTGGGTCTTAAAATATTTGGTGAAATTATTCAAGAATGGTTCATTCATGTGGAAGTAGTTTCTGTGTATTGCTGTCCAGGTCAATGAAAGCTAAAGTCTGATGCTGGCCAAGCAGGTAAAAACTGCCTGTGGGCTCCCTCAACTCACATACCTGGGGACTTTAAGCTTGACATAGTAAAGTCTGTGGGGACAGGATCAGGAACTCACAAGCTTTCTGAAGTCAGCTCTATTCTTGTTTTAAGTTGGATTAGACCCCTCCCCCTCTTCCTCCCCAATGTCATCAGGAGATCACAGCATGTGCTGTGATCGGGAGATCAGGAGTGCTGATGTGCTTCTGGGATGTTGCTCTGTTCAGGTTCAGGAGCTCCTTCCTTCCCCACTGCCCACCCTGTGCCAGAGGCTGGCCTCCCACTCAGCCCAGACCTCTTTCCCACCACAGCAGAAACCAAATGATGGTGTGCAGGGCCACCAGTCAGATGGTGGATGATTCATTAAATATGTGGCTCGTCTTTCAATGCAAAATCAATGTTTAAATATCCAAGTTTTGAACCCGGCTGAGATATTGGATATTGAGATGTGAGGAACCTGCCAGCTCTCAGCTGTGCTGCAGTCGTGCCAAGCCAGGGATTTTGGCAGAAGCTGCTGCTGTGCCTGAACACCACCAGTGTGTGTTGTGTGACATGGCAGCTCCTTCTGGCTGGTTATTTGGAGCCGATAGCACGAAGCTGTTTACAGGGGCTGAATGCTTTCAAAACCAGCTCCTACTTAGGTCACGGCTAATGACCCTGCATCCTGAGCAGGCTGTGAGGGCCAGCAGGTACCGACCACGTTTCTGAAACCCATAGTGCAGAGCACGGAACTCTCTGCTAAGCATCTGTGTAAGGACTAAATGCAAACATTTGTGGAGGCTTAGCAGGTCTGTTCCTGAGCATCTGATTCTTTGTTTAAGACCTGTATGCCAAGTTGTCACATGTAAGTGCTCAGGCTTCAGTAGCTTATTGAAAAGAAGGTGCAGAGGAAAGGTAGCCAGTAAAATTGCTTTCTTCAAGTAAGGAAGGGAAGGCACAAGAGCTGGGCTTTCAGTGGGGTTGGTTGCTAAGACTTTGGCAAGTGTAGGCAAGCTGAGATTGAGTTATCATTTCACACAGCGTGGTAAGTGTTTTAGACTTAAATTGTAGAGATTATTATCTGCAAGCTGAAAATATCTGTTGATATGCCCTCACTGAATTGACATGTCTGGATCGAAGTAAAAAACAACCCTCCTGTGATGTATTTATCTCCAACTTTGAAGGTGAATGAAAAGGTGAATAATCTATTGGACTAGACAGTAATTTGGAAACCCTAATAAATGTAGTTCATGGGAAAATAAAAGGGATTTTTCTTCGTTTGTAGTGACCTTGGGCAATTTGGCAATTCAGTATGAGTCATATTGTTATGGCATATCTTAGTTTTTTAAGGGTGTGGACATCTGCCACCCAGTAAAGGAATAAGAAAGGATATCTACCCAATAAGTTAATAAGTTTCAGCCACTGGAGTTTCATAAAGTCTGTTTGACAGAACTTGTAGAGGTCCAGTGCAGGGTGTTTTTGAGGCTTCTGTGAAGTTGGGTCATGCACCAAGTTAGGGCAAGCTTGCACTCAGCACAAGAGAACAGGTGCAGAAATGTGGGTCCAGGTGCCATTCCCCTTTCCGTGTAGCAAATGGACTTCTCTTTTGGTGGACTGGGAAAAAAAAAAAAAAAAGAGCTACATCTTCAGTGTCCATTTGAATTCTGTCTTTGTTTCCTGCCACTTTGCTGTTGGATTCTGTAGCATGCTGTGTGATTTTACTGGGCACAAGAAACGTGCATACACCAACTTAAAAATCTGCATGTTCCCATCTGTACCCTGAGGATATTTCAAAAGGGGGGAATTCAGAAACTGGGGAAGAAAGGTTTCATGAATTTTGCAAACTTTTTCCTTTAAGTGCTTTTTTTACACTTGAGTGACACTTATGAATTACTTACACCATCCACTATAATTTAATGTGTTACACAATAAAGAGTATCTGCTGTTCTTTGTGTATTTCAATACCAATGCTTTCCTTATCTATTTTTCCCAGCTTGCCATTTCGTGCAGTAGAGGTTCTGTCATGTGATATTACTCCTTGCAGAGGGAAGTTGGAGAGCCCTGCACACTGCTTTACTCCACTGGTAAGCAGTCAGAGGATTTGCTTTGGTCATAAATGCAGTTTCACAACGTGCATCTCTCCTCTTTCTTGCATGTTGAACGTGGCATTTCAACAACTGAAAATCCAATGGCTGTCAGCTGAATCAGGATTCAAATTAAGAGCTTGTATATTTATTTGGAATATTTTCAGTCCTAGTATTGATTTGTAGGCACTCCAAACACACTTGTAAATGCGTGTGTGCAATTTTTCTTAATGCCAAGGGGGACATCATTTGCATGCTGAGTGAAGGGTAGATTGTATTACTTGTCTACCAGATTTTACTGTCTTCACACAAGCTTGCTGTGGTATTTTTCACATTCTGAGAGACCTTTGCAAAATTAGGAACTGTTGCTGTGTAAATACTCATGTTTTAGACTGTTGTATATGTATTATCAAAACACCCAAACCATTGTATTACAGACCATACCTGCATACATCAGTTATCTAATTCCTACCCCTGTGACTCTGTACCTGTTTCACTGTTCTTCTGAAATACTTGGTAAGGGGAAAGAAAAGTAAGGAATATCTCAGGGTAGACTCAGGTTAAAGAGTAGAGTCATGATTAAGAGATTTATTCTGATTTGTCCTTTATCTTTGCCTTCATTCAATGGCTCATTCCATCTTCAAATAGTTAACTAAAACAGGTTCCTATCTGTCTAAGCACACAATTTTTAAGTGGCTTAAGTAATATAAGAGAAATCCATTTATTCTGTACCTGCAATTCTTGAGCAATTAAGTTTTCCTTCCACCCTCTCGCCCTTTATTTTTCCGATGCCTTTAACTTCAGATATAGGTTTGGGCCCCCTTTCAAGAGCTGGACTTCTCAGTAATGGATGTGATTTGTCTCATGTGGGAATTTTGAATAAAATTACCAATAACATACTTACATTCAATTAAACGTTTCAACATACACACCATTTAGCCACAGTAGGGAAAAGCTCTCTGCCACATTCAAGGAATGGGAATCGATACATGCTCACTAGTAACATGTCTGAAAATATCAAAACACTGTAAGGAGCTAGGGGATGTAGATGACTTTGTCTTAGTAAATTGTAGTCTGACAGCTTCGCTTAGCCCTAATCAATTCCTGTCCTCATTGTTCAAAGGTAAACTGTCGAGTGCTTTAGTTGCTTCTGACTCAGTGTCAGAAATCATGAAGCACCCCTTTCTTGGGAGAGAAGCAATCTGGACACAATCAGAAAATGAGCAGGACATGTTGTCCCATTGAGACAACAGTGAGAAAAAAATTACATTGAGAAAAAAAGAATCACAGCTGGGTCCAGGATTGAACTAGATGAGTGTTCTCACCTCTTGAAATGTCATACACTCACACAAGCCAGGTACCACTGTAAAAACAAGCAATTCAAACAGCCTGTCAACAGAAGGGAAGTTTCAGATTTGTGCATGCCTATCAAGAAGATGTGAAATGTGACCTGTAATTCTGGCAAGTGGTTCTGTGCAGGAAGGCACTGAGCTTTGGCTGCAGGAAGGTGGCGTGAGGAGCTGTGTGAGTGCCAGGGGAGCCCAGTCACCTGGGCCAACAGAGCTTCACGTGTGTCCCTGCTTCTGAAGCAGGATTAAGCAGGTGGGAAAATGGGGAAAATCTCCCATCTATGTGTGCTTACCAGTCAATATGCTGAAGGCAGCATGGAGCAGTAGGCAACTAAGAGACATAATAGCAGCGTCTGGAATACTTAACCAGTCTGACCCATTAATGCTGCATGTAGACACCTGTTTTGGCCAGTGCTGAGAGGTAAAGAAAGGTGAAGTTTTCTTGTGCTCTTCCTTTAGATGTAAAGGTCAGGCTGCACTTGCATTTGGACACTGCATATATTTGAGTTGAAACATATGTATAGGCCAACATGTGAAATACTGGATAGGGACCGTCCTCTGTCATGTACTTAACTTGATTAATGCTCACTACCTCCCAGTGAGCAGGGAAGGAGTGGAAATAAAGTTGCCTTTATGGCTGGAACAAAAAGAGCAGGATGACAAATGTGGATGAGGATCTGTCAGTGTTCACAAAAGACCCAGAACCAACCACCCTGATTTCCTCAAATGTGAATACTCAAGTCAGACAAATGTATAATGCATCCAGCTCTCTCTAATGGTGTATATGCATCCTCCATGCTGGGACTACACTCCAGGCTTTTGAAGTTTAGCCAGTAGCCACTGTATTTCTGGTTGTTTAGTACTTGCTGAAGAGAAGCTCAGTAGTAACAGGATAAATTAGAATTTTTGCCCTGGGAAAGAAACAGAGAAAACAAAAACCTAACCAGACCAGTAGAAAGCCTTTTGGAATAAGTATTAATTTATTAAGGAAAGGTCTAAAGTATCAGATATGGGTATTTTTTCTTTACAGATTGATATGTGACCTGAGAAATAGTGCAGTTTTGTAAGGGTTCATTAAAGCAGGAGGTGTACATAGGAATGGCTTGAATGAAATTAATGGATGGAAAACTAAACATGTGGCGAAATCAAAAACAGCACAAAAGCTTAAGCACCTTGTATGACATATACTGCCACTGCAGAATGAAGGAGACTTTGCAGATGTCTTTGGTGTTTTATAATATGTCTAACTATAAAATCTCTAAGAAAATATATAATTTCTCCATCTATCCTCCCTTCACTTCCCTCTTCTTTTTCCCTACAACTGAGTGATACTTTCTTTGGGGGAAGGGCCTGCATTTAGACACATTAATTCAGGGTTACACACTTTGCTCCACTTGCCATTTCAGGAGGCTGCATTAACATCCCACCTGGCAGTGTTGTTTACAAGCAGTTTTGCAACCTTTCCATTCTGCTCCCTTATTTTTGTTACGCGCAGTGTAATGATGCCATATGACATTTTGAGTCTGAATTGATATTCTTTGTGGTATCTCCTCAGGCCTGTTATGCTTTGGGTGATTGCATTGCCTGTTCAGACACCCACGCACGCTGTGGTTATTTTCATTTGTGGCTGAACACAAGCTGTACGCCGGATGTCACAGGAATATGTTTAGAGGTCCCATTGATCTCTTAACTACAAATAATCATTATACCTGCAAAACAAATAGTGGATCAAAACTGTGGGAACGTGGCCTAGAAGATGCTGCTCACTTTTCCTTCTGAAATGCGTGATGTGGAGGTTGAAGGTGTAATATATAAATGACTGAAAGGATTTTTAACAAGAAAACAAGACAGGATGCTATTAGGCAAGGACTGATTGGATAAAAATTAGTTTCATGTCTTTGGTTCCTTAAAAGAAGAGAATAAGAAAGGGTATGGGCAGCCATGGGAAGTTGATTGGCTTGTGGAAGTCCTCAGCACAAAGGCAGTGCTCTCTAAATCCCCTGCTGCAGTTTTGGCTAAACACAGTGTTTTGCTTCTCAATGCCGTTGCTTTGTGACAATCACAGTTTTGCTACTCCAGCCCAGAGATGGCTGCATTCTGCATAAAGGGTTTGAGGAATTTATAGACATGTCCCAGTTCTGTGAGAATTGCATGTAAAATTTGTTCTTAGTCAGTTATTTAATTGCAGGTATTGGTGAGCAAGGCATGGCTTGGAAGCAGAGAAGTAAATGCAACTGATATATCGAGATGAGTTAGAGATTTGTTGGGAGAAACCTGAGCTTGGGAGGAGAATTATTTGAAAGTTTAAATCAAAATTGTTAGATTGCAGCATCCACATTGAAACATCCTGGGTCCTTGTACCCCTTTAATCCTCAGCCTTAGTTAGGAGGAAGGAAAATTTGCAAGATCTTGTCAAATGTGAATGCTATTTTTATGGGAAGAAAGGTGATCCAGTGCTTCCCTGAAAATTTCCTGAAATCTTGATTCCCTGAAATTTTCCCTGGAAATTCTGATTCACCTCTTTCCGTTGCACAGCTTTTCTGGGTGTAATCCTGGGCAAGTCACAGAGGGTATGTCTGTGCCCACGGTGGGGATGCAGCTCTCCCCTGCCCTGTTCCTCAGCATCTACTCAAGTCCTGCTTAGAGTCTGATTTCAAAAATAGCCCAGCCTGAGCCCAGCCAGGCTCGTGTCTGTGAGCATGAGCTGTCACAGCTGCTTGTTGCCACAGAGCATGAAGTTAGGTCAGTGTCAGCTTGGGGAGGTCTGACCTCATGCTGCTTCAAACAATCTGGTCCTTCCTTAATGTCTCTCTGCTTTGGTCCTCCCACTGTAAAAAAATTAGTTTCCCTTCTTCCAGGAGGCCTTCCAAAGAAAAAATGGATTGACGAGTACGGTGCAAGTAGCCACTGCAGTCCTGGAGAATTATTTATATATCTAAGGGCTTTAGATGTAGGTGATTGCTCGCCGAAACTTGTCCTTACAGAGTCAGGAATGCTTTCAGGTCCTTCCTAGCAGAAGATCTGGTGTTCATTAGAAACTGGCGGTTTACGTGTTTTAAATAATTGTTCACAATGATTCCTGTGCAGAAGAAATATGTAGGACACAAGCAGCCTTATCTGGTAGCAGTGTGCAGGGGAGCACAGGGTCCTTGGCCCTGCCAGCTCCGTGGTGCTGGCCAAGCACTTTCTGCATCAGTGGTGTGACTGCTAATGGTGACAGTGGAGTATCTGTAGCACAGCACTGTCTTTGAAAACTGGGGGAAAAGTTGATTCTGGAGTTCATTCCATCATATCATAGTTGTTTTGGAATAATTATTGAATGTGCACAAGTGCAGCCTTTTTTTTCTTTTCCCCCTGAAAATGAACTGTGGTTGATGTTGCGCTATTTTGGTTTTGTTTTTTGCTTAACATTCCACTGTAAGTGCAGCTCCTCTGAGGCTTGAAGTGAGACAAAACTGAACCAAAGTGACTTTGTTTTCCCTGTGTAAGAGGATGGACACTGAGTGATAATGACATATTTTGCGTGTGAGCAGCAGGTGCGAGACCAAGTGTCTACTGCGGATTAAAGTAAATATGGGGTTTTTTCTATATTTAACTGATATGTGACAAAGAAACAATGTTTAAATGTCACTTTCCATGGGTTTTTTGTGTCTCTGTAATTATACATTCTAATGTGCCAAGTATCTACTCACTGAAGTTCAAATTTACATAGTAAAGTTGTGCATAACAAGGCAAACAAGATACAGTCTAGCATTCATCTCCATGCATCTGGGCTGCCTCCACCCAGCAGTTACACTACCAACAAATGAATGTTTTCTGCTTTCTTGAGTTCACATAAATAGCTGTAAATTCCTATAATTAACTATGATAAGTCACTCCCCACTATTAAAACAAAGACGTGTTTGTTTATCGGTCGTACTTGCATCCACCACTCTTAACATTACAGTGTCAACTGATGTTTTTTCACTGTGTTAAACAAAGCAGAAATATTCCTGTTGGGCAATGCCACAGTCCCAGGAGCAGCCTCAAAAGCAGGAGCACCAGGCTGTCGCCTGCTGAATGCTCCACTTCTCTGCTGAAGGCTGTTTCCTTTCCTTGCCCCTTTCTGTTCCAAGGACAGTAGTGTTTAGGTGACAGTAATGTTTAGTGGGGAGCAAGGCACAGCTTAGAAACAGGGAAGTAAATGCAACTGAGGTATTGAGACGAGTTAGTCTTTATGGGGCCTAAAAGTAAAGCAGTTCCTAAGAACATCTGATTTTCTGTGTATCAGGCCTACATTTAATTGTAGGTTGTTTGTAGAAAAACTGCTCCCAACTTTATGGCATAAATTATTTTTAATGACGTTCAACTAGATTGGTAGTGATATAAAAAATATTTGCAGTACCTTTCTTCTGAAACCTGAATTGGGTTTTGGGTGGGTATTTGGGTGTGTTTTTGTGGGCTTTTTTTGTTTCAGGTTTGTTGGGCTTCTGAAGCTCAAGACACCAAATTTTGCCTCAGAACCTCACTTTTTTTCCCAGTTCTATTTTTACTGTTTAAGCCTATTCTCAGGGCCTAGTGGAAACTCTGCTTCACTTAATTCTTGTATACATAAGAATATCTGCTGTGTGTTGGGGCTGTGCTCAGGTTGCCTCTACTGTGACACGACTTTTTTTTTCACAGCTTTTAATATCTCAGAAATAATACATCATAAGAGATGATGACCACAGAACTAAATTAGGCACCCAAATTACAGCTCCCATGAACTACTGAAAAGGCAGAGGTAAGAGGGTAGGAAATATAGCAGTGACAATTTTATTTTGTCTAAATATTCCACGAATAAGTATTTCGTGAGTTATGTCAAATTGGACAGCTGGTCATATATCTCTCTCTGCATGGGAACAAGATCTTCTGTGGGCCACAGATTACATGGGAGTGGAGGTGCAGTGGTGGCAGGATGCTGGTAGTCAGAAACTGAGGTCATTCTGTACTCTGGCATCTCTATACCATCTGCTTCCCAGCACGTGGGCCTGTTAGTTGCATTATGAATGTAGTAAAAGATTTTCTCTCTAAAGAAAATAGTTGTTACGCAGAACTTTGTATCTGCTGGCTGGAAGAGATTAATAGTCGACCTTCTGAAATAGCGAGGGTACTCAGAAAGTGCACTGTGAAACTTGGGGCCACTGATGGTTTAGTGGTTGTTGGTCATGAAAAAGTATGACACAATTGTCTTGTTAGCTGGTTTCTTTGGATAGTAAAAATCAGTCCTTCCCTTCATATTTTAAAAGCAGACTATACATATCTGCTTCCTTTCTTATGGATTTTGTTATACATAATTACCATGCATGAACAGCACAGCACATGGATTATACAGCAAATTCTGTTTAGCCATGCAAACTCCCAGTGACACTGTGGGCTCTAACAGCTGGGAAGATGTGATTACAGACTTTCATGTTAATATTGGGTGCCTTAAAGACTTCTGGAGCTTGTTCCCAGGTCAGCAGACTGGTAAGACTTCACTAAAACAAAGAAATAGTCTAGAGGATTTTCTGTGAAAAATAGAGAAAATTAAACCCATCAAGTTTATTATAATGCTGAAAGAGTCAATTCTGAAATCTTCACCCCAAACTCAGAAGCAAGTCGCTCCTGAGTTCCCAGACTGTGCTTATTGTTTGGTCTCTTGTGATAAGTTATTAGTATCATGCTTACATTGGTATTTACAGGCTCCAGAACTAGTTCTGACCTCATTGTATTTATTAAGTGCTGTGTGTAATGTGTGGCAAGAGATGTAACATGTTGTAGCATTTTGAATAAAGACAAAGGGTAGAAGACAAAGCCATGATTCCTCATTTCGCATTGACAAACTGAGGCACAGGGAGATGTGGTGACTTGTCCCAGAAAGGCTCCATCCACCAGGGGTTGCTTCTTCCACTGCTGGAAGAGTGGCTGGGGTGCAACCACTTCTTGCTGAGCTTTTACATCCTGTAATGGGCACAGTCAGCATGTGCAGCTCAGCCTCGAGCTGAGCACTTTGTTTTTAAATAGAGCTTATCTTCCTGAAATAAATGCAGTCTCCTCTCTCACTCCTCTCTAAGCAGCGTATAGATAGATCAATGGAATTTTTCAGCTCTAAACTCTGTCTTTGGATAAAAGCTGTCAAAGGGATTATTTAGAATTTCTGCCTTTTATTTTAGGTCCTGGTTTCGTATTCTTTCTGGGAGGAGAATAGAAACACAACAGTTTAGGAGCATGAGCTTTTTTCTCCTCCCAACTCTAGGCTTGCCCTCAAACCAGCCTATTTAGCATGAGTTCAGTGTAACTGTAAAAGGAAGAACCAAGAAAAAGGCCAACAAATAATAGAGCATAGCAAAAACCCACTTAAAAATCTTACAACTCAGAATACCACAGAGCCTCATTTGTCTGTAATCCTGCTCTATTTAATGGAACCCCTTGCGTCCAATTCTCCTTGTATTTTTATTAATCTTTGTGATTTTCCCTAACGATCTTGTTATAAAGACATCACATCACATGGCACAAGGACAATGCACATAAAAAGTTAAGAATGCATTTAACTACCAGTCATTGATTAGTGTTCTTGATGAGCTTAAATACTACCTGGGAAAGGCTTTCTATCAAATGCAAATGGCTGCAAATGCATTAAGCTTAATGAAAGTCAAGATTTGGATATACATGAATATTTTCCCTTAGAGGAAGTGCCCTTGCCATGAGAATATGAGCACTTGCTCTCCAGCCTCCTGCCCCAGTGGGAAGGAGGGGCAAATGGCAATGTGTGTGACCCCCCAGAGCTCGGCCCCAATTCCCATTCCACTTAGTTTGCTATAAATCAGGAGAAATACCACTGGTGTCAGTGAAATTGAATAGGTCTTGATAGTTCTTGTGATCTGCTGATGGAGAGGAGATGAAAGATATTATCTGTCAGTGAGGTCTGGGAAAATGTCAGTCTGGGGGATCCAGAAGCAGGCTTTGGGGAGGGAGGGCAGGCAGCCTGGTATTCTCCAGATCATGGAGTTCAGTGGCAGAACCAGGAACAGGGGCTAAGTCATAATAAAAGGCTCCACCCGACCTTCCCAGGAGCTCATGTGGGATGTGTGTAGTCTGTCAGATGCTCCCTGATAAGCACAGAGAGCACTGTGTGCAGAGCAGAATGATTTTGTCCTTCCCATGACCATCCTGATGTGAAAGTGAGATGAGCTACATCCTGCTGACTAAGAGTGTGTATGAAATGTTACGGCAGAATAGGAACACATTGCAAGCCCAGATATTGGCCTGCCATGAACAGGTACACAGAGCCAGTCCCTTACTTGCAGTTTAACCACAAGAGCCCATTTCCACCCTGTGTCTTTAGAGACACAGTTACACAAGGACTCCAGAAGCTGCAGTGTGTGAATCCACTGTCACCTCTTCCTGTAGTGATGACTTCAGCTTCGAAACTTGTTCTTTTCTGCCCTGCAGACTTATTTAATTTATGGTAGTTTGAATAGTGGTTACCACAAGTATTTTGTTTGGCACAATCTTTTCCAAAACCTTTCCATAAAACTAAAAATACAACACACTGAACAAACCTCTCCATTACCCAAAGAGAAGAATGTATTACTGAAGCTCAGGAAAGTATATTGAGAGGTATTAATTTTAACTTCAGCTTCTGTCATAAAAT
The DNA here is from genome assembly GCA_013398175.1 of Climacteris rufus. Taxonomy (NCBI): domain Eukaryota; kingdom Metazoa; phylum Chordata; class Aves; order Passeriformes; family Climacteridae; genus Climacteris; species Climacteris rufus. The sequence goes on from VZRZ01007765.1 coordinate 264,343, forward strand.
TCTGAAAAACAAAAAATCTGGAACATGCAATTAAAATAATTATAGGTGTGTGGATGCCTGCCTCCAAGCAAGGAATTTAATAATACATTAAAACCTTTATTTTTGATTCTAGCAAAATATACAATTATAGCCATGGAGGCTGCCATTGCATCACTTCTTGGGTTCATGGAGGAAACTTCATCTACTGCTATTTCTACTACATGCCAAGATATTATTACAATTCTTACTTAATTTAACTGAGCAGTGTGCTCTCCAGTACATTGAACTGAAAATGACACACACTTTCCTAGTAAGATGGTATTTACTATTGATTTATCTTGCTCTAGAGAGTTCTGGTTAGCATTTCAGTGATAATTGACTCTGTTTTATTTAACTCTTTCAGAAATACATCTTTATTTCCAGCAGTGCCGTGATACTAGAAGGCATTGAAATGCTAGTTCAGACAATGAATTTTCAAATGTCTGATTCGCACTGTATTCATCACTTTTAAGATTTATAAGAAAAAAGAGAAGTATCAGGATAAGATGATTAATTAGCTCATTAAAGTAACGGAGAATTTGCAGATCTAGATTAGGGAAGAATTGTCATCTAAGCTTTCTAAGTACCACCTTTATTATATTGCAAGCTTACTATTAGTGATGCTTTAACAGGCATCTTTCAAACTAATAGTTACCTCTGCCCACACTGGAAGAGGTATAGTTTCATCATATCCCAACAGATGCAGTGCAAATTAAAAGTCTTGTACTATTCTTGTCCATGGAAGGTTCTGCTGCTGTTTCTTGAAGAATCTGGTTGTGCTCTAAAGCCTTTTAGATTGTGTCAGACCGTGTAATGAAAGACAGTACCTCTGCTTACAAACTATGCTTTTCCAGGATGACTAGAATCGATAAATTACAGCTTGATATGCTCCCATTTCAAAAATGTGAATTGAAAAAATCATCTAAAACAATAACAGTCCTGTGATGGTAACTCAGTATGCTTGGTCTTTATGATAGAACTACCACTGGTTTAGGGCATCGACTACAGAGGTGGGACAACGTGCATCCCTGCTGTTACCTAAAGGATGTTAGGAAGATGAAATAGAAAATACAGCGTTTGCTTGTGGCATCAAAAGTAAACTTTATTGTTGAATTGTTTTTTGAGTATGGCAGTTCTTAGTGTTGTTCTTTCTCTGATCCTCCTTTTTACAAGAACTGTATAGCCACTTCTGGACACTTGAGTAACGTAGAGAAATACCACAAGTGCAGTTGCACCCTCAGAGCCTTCATCTGTAGCTCTGTCATCACAGGTGGACATGTGTGGTGTTCAGAGAAGCCTTGAGCCTGTTTTAGTCGACTTAGTCTGGAGAGGAGTACTTTATAGGGCTTGATCTGTAAACATGTGTGAATAGTTAGTTGTGCACACCTTCATCTTCAGTCATCTATGTGAGGATCAGTAAGTCAGAAAGCTCCTTCCCATAGACTTGGGGCAGAGGAGTGCTCCAGAGCCCAGGCAAGTGCACAGGTCAGGTACCAGTACACGGCATCCAGGAGTGCCCATGCACCTCCTGTCTGCTGCCCCTACCACCCTCCCCACCTTTCCTCAAAATGCTTTGATGTCTCCTGCTTCTGGCATGCAACAAGTCACCTCCACATCCTTCTTTAACTTGTCCTGTTGCCATTGCTCCTTGCTAAGTTTTGGAAATGCTGACTTCTGAATCAGTTAGTGATTCCTTTAGTAACGGCCCTGGTGAAGGGTGATGTTTCTGTCATCATTGTCTCTGTTTTGTATCTTGACAGCTCCAGGCATGAGTATGATTTTATTACTGCTGCGCCCTCCCACACAGGTGGAACCACATCTGGATGAATTTGAAACAGCTGCATTAAAAATGAGGAGGACTTTACTCATTATAGGACTCTGTTGGCCCCAGGCTCTTGAACAGTGTAGAAACCTAGATCTTGGCTCCCAACAGAAGGATTAGACACATGATTTCTTTTGAATGTAGAGCATTTATACCTAGGCCCACTTATTTCACAGGTGTAGGATCATCCCTCTCTTTGGAGACTGTGGATCATTGATTCTGCTTGAGTGAAATCTAAAAATTGCAGATGTCTCAGCCAAGTTATTTTTTGTTCAATGCTGTTGACACACAAAACTGTGAAGTGTTGCTTTGCCAGAGAGGTGCAGGAGGTGAATGACGCCTGAAAGACGTTTGTGATTATCCCATGGCTCTGCTATTGCCCCAAGGAATATGATTCCACTTCCCTCGGCAATGCCCTTCTTCATCACACCGTGCTTACTTGGCTAATCCCAGAAGTGGCAGATACAAATACCTGTAATTAACACTGACAGTTAATACTTGTGATGTGACAAATGATTCTGCCTGCCTCCCTCTTGAAGCTATCCAGTAATTATCCTGATCCCTATTTTGCGTAATCACAGTATGTGCCACTCATTTGCCCTCCTAACCAACAGTAACCTTCAGCAGTGGCAATGCACACAGGGTTGCACCCATGCTCAGATCAGCCAGCTTCCAACACACCAAATAGGCACTTGTGTGTGGTAGCACTGTGGTGCTAGTGTTTAATTCACAAAACCGTGATCTGAGAGATGGGATAAAGCAAGGGCAGAGCCTCCATCCAGGTTTGCTCCTTTTGTGCAGCTGCAACAATGCAATGCATTACTGGGCCGAGAAACTGCCATAAGAGGTCTTCAGCCTGCTGGGCTTCTTATTCCCATCCACTCCCACCCCAGTTTCATTACTCATTGCACCCACACTGCAGACTGCACCACCAAAATTATGTTGTTTGATAATTGCCCTTGTTTGTAGAGGACGAAACAGGCAACAGACATTGGCTCTGCCACTGAACCTGACACACGGTGCAGCTACACCCAAAGTTCTGCCTCTCTCATCCTTGCCTTAGCTTTCAGGAGGACCTGGGTCAGGCACTGAAGGGTTAATAGGAAAAAGCAAGGAGCAGCATTGCTCCCAGGAGCTCACCAGAGGTGACAGGGTAGCTTGCTGCACCTCCTTCAAATATTGGCGAGATGGACTTTTTAAATGCAGGTTATGTAATGTGGTTGGGGACTATTTAAAGTAAATGTTATTGACAGCCATTACATCTGTTAGTATTAGTAAGTATTTAGGGAATTTTTTTAAAGGTGAAATATTGACAGGAAAGGCTGTAACAGCTACTTCTGGGCCATTACAATTTATCTTCTAAATCAATCTGGGTTTATGGTTCACTGACATGTTTCACCCTATTACCTACCAAAGGGTGGTTAATGACAATGTGTGGCTACACATGATACTGGAGTGTGTGTGACACAGCACGTCTAGGATGCAAAGGCCTTGCAGGGAAGTGCTCCTCTGAGGAAAGCTGCTTGCAGCAGATCTTCGCAGGGCTGGGTCTTAATAGCTGCATAATAGAATAGAACAGTGAATTTGACATCTGAGAGTGATGTCTTTACTTGCAAATGGGTCGAATTCTGGTAAATCTTGTGTGTAGGACAAACCAGGGCATTGCAAACTTCCATATGGTATGTGGGAGCAAGATCTGCAGTGGCTGTGAGTGGCCCGGCTATCTTGGCTGGGGGAAGCACAGGCTGGCATTGCCTGTTGCTGTGAGGTGCAGAGGTTGCTGCTCAAGGGCAGCCCTTTCAATTCAGCCCTAGATTAGTCATGAAAAGAGATCGTTTTAGGGTTGAGTGTGTGGGTAAAAGCAGTTAGTTACAAACACTGAAGTCACAAATAGCATTCACCTCTACAGGGGTCCCTATGCACAGACTTGTTGGAAATGTGTTTGGAAGCAAGAGAAAATAAGGACACAGCACTGCCCAAAATAGCCTGGGTCTGTAAATAATCTAAGCTTGGTGTTTTGATCCTTGCTGGTCATATTCTGGTCACCAATACTATTCTGTGATATTTGTTCCATTTGTATTTTTTGTTATTGAAATTAAAAGCAGTTAATAAGCACCTGAATACATCTACTTCCTGCTGAAAGGTATTTTCTTCTTCTTTATCCATACAGATGTTTAGAACTGGGATTTCCTTCTCCCTTCCCATATCCAAACATTTTCAGAAACAAAACAGATGTGGATTCACTTGCCCATAGAGTGCCCTTTCCAACATGAACACCATACACCTTCTCACACACACAGTGTCCCAGGCGTTTACAACAGTGAGGTTTTGCCATGAAAACAGTGTTTCATTCCCAAGGTACAGGTGTGCATTGCCATCTTTTAACTTCTGACCACCAATTCTAGAGACCTTTTCTGAGGGCTTGGCAGCAAAGAGGCAGAGTTATGTCTAGTCCCATCTCCTTTTCTTTCAGCATTGAGCTACATTTTCTCAGCCAGCTTTTATACTGCAAGGTATCTCCCATTAGTTCTGCTCTTGCCCTCCATTCCTGTACCATGGTGGAGTTGTTTTCCACCAAAAGCCAGCCTGCTGATGGGATGCAGGGCTGCTTTGGGCAGCCAGACCGTTTTCTTCTCCTTGTGTTTGCACTGGGTTTTCCGTGGCCGCGTGAGCGCCGTGCAGTCCCTCAGTTAACATTTACACTGCAATCAGCATCCTGTGCCCTGGTCTATTTTCTGCAGTCATGTAAATAGAAGCCTTTTGTAAACTTCGTTTAATGATAGTGCTGTATTATGGGTTGTCTAAGACAGTGTCAAGGGATCCTGTTTTCTTTTAACTTCACCGTTTGGTTAAGGTATAATCTACAGTACATCAACACAACACATCTCTCTATTGAGTGTTGAGGTGAGATACAAAGCTTTCAAAGCAGGCAGATTCTTTTACTGTTTCTTGGTTTCCTCAAGCACTTTGTACATGAAAGATTGTTTCCTTATCTCTTGGAAAAGCTTTTGGATGAAATTAACCCCAGTGTTGAGGGTCAGCCTAACGGCCTCTATACTACTTGAGTCCTACTTAGAGCCTATTCTCAGAGCTTAAATTGGATTTGTGTGGTGTACAAGGTGCATTTCCCTCAGTGAATAGGTAAAAAATTAAAGATAAAATAATTTATACTCAATAATTATTTCAGTTATCAACTGAATCTATTTAACATGGTTTAGTGCTGGGGGAATTCTTAAGAAACAAGTCACTAACTACATACAGCTTTCAGAAGTTCTCCAGCAAGCCTGGAGAAACTGGGCCTGCCTGAAGAGGAGCTGATCACCCCTGCTGTTGCTGCTGCCGCGGTGCTTGGTGCCACAGAAGCTCTTGTGTTATCACAGGTGCTGATAGCAAACAGGGAGCAGCTGGAAGAGGACGTGACACCAAAGGCACTGATCCCATGCAGCTTGTCTATGGGAGAGCAGCCTTCACCCCTCACTGGGCTCCCTTGGGAGTGACACAAGCCCGGCAGAAACCTCAATTTTTGGCAAAATTCAGGGAAGAAACTATCTGAACGCTTCTGAAAGAGAAATGTTGGTGGCTTCTCACATTGTGTTTTCCTTTCAATGTCTGCTATTGAATTATACTGCTCTATGTCCAACTAGAAGAAATTGAGATAATTCCCAATAAGTTTGTTCTAAATCTGCAATAGGTGTGTTTGATACTGAAGAGTTAGTCTCAAACTATAGCCTCTGATTTTCCTTCTTGAGACCTCTAGGTAGGGCTATTTGTTGTTTGATATCAGGGCAAAATAAATCCAAAATGATAGCCTAATGTGAGTCTGTGGACATCACTGGTTAGGCACAGGTCTATATGGGAGAATCATGCCCCAAATGAACACCAGAGGGACTTAATAAGGCCTTTCTTTATCTTGGCTTTGTCCACCCAGTGCTGCAGTTGGCTGGGGCAGGTTGCCTGACAGCTGCCCATGGTGTACGTACATTTCAGCTAAGAATATGTTCCTTCTGTTACCAATTAGGTCAGCCTGGCACTGGTCAAGTCAGTCTCTTGTCTAAATTCAGGTTGTCATTTTGGACATTTATAAATGGAAACAAAGCTGTGTTTCTCCGTCATGCTTCTAAATAAGTTCAAACCCAATGCTAAGTCCATTTTAAGCATTGGGTCCACCCAGCAATCTTATTTCCCTTTTTGGTAAATTATCTTTCTGTTATAATGTGTGACCTCAGAAGTTTCAGTGACAGAAAATCACTTTCCCACCTTAGGATCTATGAAGCTAACCTGGTTTGACCATCTAGCTCAGGAAGCTCATTTGAATGTACTCTTATAGCAGAAGTTGTTGTAAAGATGTGAGTTATGTCTTGATATATCTGAGCTTCAGTTCAAGTGTGATCTATGGAATTAGCGGCCCCATCTCTGAAAGGATGCATGGGCATCCTCAAATCATGAGGCTATGGGCCTTCTCAAATCATCTCTGTCTCAGTGTGGTGAAGAATTTGTAAGACCAGTTTCCAATACTAATATTTTGGTGCTAGCAAATCCTTTTCTAAGGATGCAGAGTCTGAGGCTGAGTGCTTTATAGGTCCCAAATAAAATTGTAGAGATGGGCATCTAGCACATCTGGGAAGGTACTCAACTCTTTGAAATATCTGGTTCTTGGAGTGTCCTTTTGGTTGTATCTAGAGTATTTTGAGTCTCTTGCACCCAAGATAATATACAAAAACTCAGCTCACAGGAGCAAGCAGGAAAGCAGAAGCAGCATCTGACACTGTTAAAATACAGAACACGGTTAGTGAATGTCGGTTTTCTTTCTATAATTCTTGGTACTTGGGAGTCATTTCTGTCTCATCCACTCAGTTTATGAATGATGCATAAGGGGTCTCTTTCCAGTAAATCACAGCAGCAGTTGCAATATGTGCAAGCCTGCTCAGATACTGGTGGGAACCAAGCCACGGAGGAATGGAGATCCACACTGACTAATTTGCTGGGAGTGAGCCCCACCCTCAGCTGGAATCCCTGTTAATGTAATAATCATCCAGACCTGGGAGTGTTAATGGCAAAAAAAAAAAAAAAACCCTGGGAGAACAAGCACTACAGGAGGAGGTGAAAGATGTGGGCAGATTAAAAAATAAAGCGCCAAATTCTTGGCTAGAGTAAATAAATAAAGCTCTTTTGAAGCTACTGGCGAGACACCAGGTAACCTGACCCAAAATTTGTACAGGTGGGTGAGCCCTTGCAGGACAAACCTCCATATGTTTGTCATTACTTTTAGATATCTCACAGCTGCTTAAGCCCTGCTCTTCCAGAATCTTCCTCCTCTGTTGTGCAGAAAAGGGAGCAATGTGCAGAAGGCTTGTTCTCTGAGATAGTGGTGTCACAGTATGGCAGGTTGGGTGAGGAAGGTCCCATCTCTTTTTCCTTGTAAGCTTTTTCTAACCCAGCCCAGGTCACTGGCACACAGCAAATCCCAAGGAGGGTGGTGCTGGCATGGCTGAGGGCAAAGGAGCTGCTGTGGGAACGGGCAGCAGGAATCAGAGGACTCTGCTCCCTGCCCCTGCACAGGCAGGAGGAGCCCGAGCACAAGGCATGGTGTGAAGGGCTGTTTCAAAGTTGGCCTGACGTGCAAAGAAATGACTTTCAACGCATCCATCCACCTTGCAGCATTCCTTAAAGCTACTAAAAAGACAGTTCTCCAGTAACAAAAAGGAAAACAAGTAAATCATAAATCAGTGTCATATTTGACTTGGCTTTGGGAGCTATTTCTCTGAAAATGTTTAAAGCTATTGTGAGTAACATGGCTTTCTGTTAATGTAACAGCTGAAGAAAACTGCATTTTGCTCTCTAACTTGCTTGTTAGTCAATGGAAACTATAACCACAAACAGTACAACTCCATTTAACCACTGTATTAAATATTAAACCCGAAACTGCCATTACCAATTATTTTCAATAGGGCATAATGGTTTGAGAGTTAAGTAATATGGACTAGGAGCCAATGGATCAGTCTAATCAAATGAAAGTATTCCTAATGGGATAGTGCTGTATGGGGAGGTGCAGTGATGCTGAACTTTTGTTTCTAACACTGGGACTATTTGATGTCAAGCGTTTTCCTACTTTTTGTTCATTCATGGCTAACTTACTCTAATGCTGATGATGAGGAAAGTGATTCAGGGAGGCAGAGAGACCAAAATCCCACAAACTTTTAGATTTAGCGTGTATATCTACTGGCAGAGCTGATGGCCAGCATATCACCCCCTTTGCAAAATTCTTGAGCAAAATTAGAACCTCTCTACCTAAAGAGATGTAATCAGATTGAAACGAACCCTGTGGTGCCTGTACTTATGAGGAAAAGGCTGAGTGCCCTGTTTGAAGGTTGTAGATAAAAAGATGCTAATTATAGTTAGAGGTGCTCCTTTATAACAATTTATATTGATAAATATTTATTAAAAGAAACTTATATGTATAATAAAATCCTGCTCGCATTAGAAAAATTCACTGCTGATGGTCAGACATAGCAAACTGCATTTTTATGGCTAGGTTAGCAATATGCTAGGGAAAGTTTTCAAATGTTCTGTATCTATAACTGAAGCAAAATTATTTGGTGCCCAACCCCATCCATTTCAGCAGAAGCCCATGCAGAGACTTGCATTCTGCTGCAAACCCTATAGCTCTGGACCTGTGTCTCCTGTGTCCTTCAAAGCTCCTCAGCATGTACGGAAGTACTCTTCCAATTCAGGCAGAGATTAGCTTACATGTTGGGCCTGCCCTGGCTTTGTCCATGGGCTGATGGATCTTGGACATGCAGGTGTCTTGGTCATTCCCTGAGGGTGGGCAAGGAGGGTCCTGCCAAGCTGGCCAGAGCAACCAGAGACTGCTGGTGTTTGTCTGGAGCTCTGTGTGCAGCAAATGTCTGTGAAACACATTAGATTCTCATCTGCCTGTTCTAGTGAAACCAGGTTTTGTCAGAAGATTCCTGACCAGGGCCAGCCTTATTGTTCTCATGGTTCAGCTGAGGTCAGTAATGTATGTAATCTGTACCAGGGTGTGGATGCATCTGGCAAGTAATGGCAATACCCCAGCCTGTGAAGACTTTCCTCTGAATGACAGTGCTATAATTAAATCTCCAAATTCAAAACTCTGAGCCAGAACTGAAGTTGGGGAACTTCATAGAGACAGGGGCCAGCTGTGAAGCTCATCTGGGTATGTGGATTGCAATTTCCTAAAGCCCTGGGGCAGTTTGGTTCTGCGGGAAGATGCTCAGGAGCTGTATAAAGAGATTGAACAAAGATAGCAGTTCTCTTTCACAGCACTAGTCTGAGTAAACAGATTTGCAATAATCAGCTGTTGACAGATGGCAGCAAAACACCTGTGAGTGACTAAACTTTTCAGCCACTTAGTCAGAGCTCCAGGAAAACTTGGTGCCGATTCTCAGAAATGAGAAGCATGTCTTCTAACGTGTTCTGTATGTCTTGAAACTTTCTTCTTTAGCCACAATAAAATGCCTATGGATGGAGCTCATGGAAGTTCATCAAATTCATTTGGCACCGGTTTAAGCCTACTTTTAAAATATGTCAGATGTAACACTAATCTTGGTGCAACCGCACTGTAATTAGTGTTTGGCTCACCTCACTTTAGTAAATGCACCTGACTCAGCTATTTCACAGTTAGATATCATTATGCTTTGAAGCTGTATTTACCATCTGCAGCTGAAATATTTGGCTAAAAGTATCCCATAGACAATAAGGCATTGGCCTTATTGTGTTGCTTGTGCTTTGTTTATGTAATGACCCCGATATATACCCAAAAGACAACCATTTGCTTACAAGTGTTAGAGCCTCATATGTTGTGGGATATGTTTCTTGACTTTCTGAAGGGGTGGTTTCACAGGACAACAAAGAGGAGTTCTTAATTGGACCCTTTGATAAATTACAGGCTCCCATTACAGAGCCATTTTAAAATCAGTATAGTGGGAGGATTTTTTCAATCTCATGAGAACAAGATTAAATAGCCACAATATGCTTCACAAAGGGATCTGTGTCAAAGCTTGGCTGACCTCCAGACTAGACCCTCCTGGCTAGTGCTGGGTGTCATGTGGAGATGCAAAGTTCAGACTCATACTTTTGGTGGCGTACACAAACCCCAACATAAAGAGGACTTCAGGTCTGCTCCCCAAAGGACATCACAGGCCTTCACACCTGGTCTCTCCCACAGGGTGCCAGAAACCACTGCACAATCAGCACAGTGTCATCAGCCTTCAGGAGTTCATCTCCAGTCTTGCATTATTTGCTTAAACTTCTAGCTTGTGGATTCCAATGGTGAGAAAAGTATCTCAAGTTTCACATAGAAAGAGAAGTTTTGGTTATTATGGTTATGGATAAGAGCCTGAAAAAAGGAACTTTAAAGGCTCAGACCCCAGAAGGCATTTAGGTGTGATTTATGTGTGTGACTCCTGTTTTATGGTTTTTCAATGCTGAGGGTTAGCAACACAGCCAGCTTTGTTTCATGAGGTAAAGCAGAGCTGGAACACTGCAGATAATGGAAAGTCCCTGGTAACACCGACACAGCTGGTTTCTGCCTGTCTCCCTGCTGCAGCTGTTTGCAGAAGGGCTCTTATCTGGGGCACAGCCTCGGGCATGCCCCAGTCCGGCCTGGAGCTGGAGTGCCTGTGGGCAGTGCGGTGTCTGTGCATAAAAATCCATTGCAGACAGGGATAGAAGCATCCCAGGGATTGCACCAAACACATGGATCTGGCAGAGGCAAGGGAGGGCCACAGCTGCCCCCACCTCTGTGCCCGGGTGGTTGCACACAGACAGCTCGGAGTGCCTGTGCTTGTGTTGTCTGCACACCACATTGTCTGGCCCCAGAGAATGTGCTCATCACATGTTGATGACTGTATGGGGAAAATAATAAAATCATGCTTTTTCTGTAGAGGTCAGGTATTCTGACTGGGCATCATTTATCCCCTAATCTGTGGATCTGGGCTGCAGGCTGGGTAAATGCTTTCCTCACTGGCAGAGCCCTCTGCAGATGTGTCTACTCATCAGCTGCAGTTTACAAGAAAATATGACCCTTGTGCATAGATCCCTGGTCTGAGTGCGTTTGAATTTCATTCACTGCATGCACAGAGGTGATGGACACATGATTTTTAGGGCTAAATTAACTCTTCAGCATTCAGTTTTGTCTTGTTGCGTGTCCTTGATACATATTTGGAGGGTAAATTGTAGATCAGCTTTTCCCTTATTTTGTTTTCAAGATTTTGTAGATCCATCCTAACACCTATAGTGTCTTTTTTTTCTTATTTTCACTTCAGTCATGCAAATTGCAGTCGTTCAGAAATCATGAGATATGCTTGAAAATGAGTGGGGGTCTCTCTGGATAGATTAGGAATTTTGGGTGTTTCTCTTCCCAGCCATTAGGCTGGGTGTGCTTCACATGTTAAACCTTTGCTTGACAATGATGTGACCAACAACAATATTTCTTGTTGCTGCTGTCAGTATTTGTGTTTGCTTTAGACTTTAAAGGCCTTTGTCTTCCTATCCCTTCCCAAAACTCACGTGCACATGAACTAGAAATGCATACTCCTACCCAGTGGTTGCCCTGTGTAGGCACAAGGTAGTTTCCTCATCTCTTGCTGCACACATGGCCCACTGTAGAGCCAGAGCCTGAGTGTGCTCTCACTGGGGTGTTCATATGTTTCTATTGTGTGCTGATTTTTTGGCTGTGTTTTTTTTCCTGCCACTCTCTGAGCACTTCTGTGTATTTATTAGCTTCAGGATGCAGGTACAGTGCATGTGAAACCAGTTTTTAGCAGTCTATCTTTTCCACCCTGGGTGCTCAACTTCATTCCTAATCCATGCTCAGGGACACAGCACCGCTGGAGCAGTAAACCTGGCCCTACAGCCTTAAAATGTGCATTAAAAGGTGCAATTAAATGTTTTGTTCTTGCAAATAAGGCTGAGATGGCAATGTTTAAAATAAGCTTAATTAAGAGGATACTCAAATATACGTAGGGTTTGAATTTTTGTGTAGAAGAATTAAGCCAAATTACATTTTTGCAGTCATATCAATGACAGCATAGGTATAAAACTCAAGAGAATTATATCTTTAATATCTACTTTCATATGGCAAAAAAAGGATCAATTTATTTGAATTGGTACATTTGCTTTATTTGAAACTTTAAATTCATCACATTTCCAGGAAACTCTAAAGTAGCATTTTACTGGGCTTTCTCTTTTAAGCCACCAGGGAGACCATCTCTTACTAATTTGCTAAAACAAGATTTCTTTTTTATTGTTATTTATTTTAATAACAACCATTTCTATGACATCTGTGAAAGGAGCTTCTGTGTTATTAAACTTCTTAATAAAAATGTAGCTCCCTCTTCTGCTGACCCAGATAATTAGTTGTTGATGTTTCAAGGAATAGGATTAACATATATTTGTTCCGAACTGCAGCTGATTTCTTTTCATTTTTCTCTTGTTGCATGGATTTGTGAACATCTGACCAAAACTCCTTATATGTTTCAGTGCTCAGAATTAAAGCTAACAGCATTAATTGGGTGACCATTTCATAAACACGAATGGTTTGCTTTTTCTAAGCATACTAATACTATGTTCCAAAATAGAAATGTGCTGTAATTATGATGCTGCAATAAATGCACAGCATTATTAAGTTAACATTTCTCTCTAAATTATGTTTCACTCTGCTAAACAGGGAGAGTGTAGTCAGTTCTTTCCTCAGGCTTCAGAGCAATAGTCCAACATCATTCAAAAATGTTAATACATCCTGCAGTGTGGCTTTGCAGATGTCTCTTCTCTTTAAATTGCTCAGTCTTAGTCATTAGTGAGTTCAGAGTAAGCAATCAAAAGCCACTCTGCTACAAAGTCCCTAAGCTTTCCTCGTTACATTATATTTTAAATGACTCAAGAAACCAAAAAAAGGGGAAAAAACAGGGGAGAAAACACCCACATTACCAACAATAAACACTGTTGGCTGTAAACTTTACATTTCAGGTAAATTTGCATGCTTTCACTGGTTCAGAATCTGTCTTTATTATAAATCTCGTTATAAAATGAACATACTACAGCCTCTGAAGAACTCACTGTAATAAATGAGCTTTGCATTCACAAGATGAGTTCCCACATGTGTGAAAATGTTAATATTCCCATGACTGAATTCAATGACATAATGAATCTACAGTGGAAAATCAGTCTGCATCAAGCAAAGACAGGCATAACTGTGCTGGGCTGTTCTTGGCAGACAGGACATTTTGTATCTCAAGTTAGGAAAGGGAAATAATTGCAACAGTGCCAGCATGTGCTAACTGGGCATTAAGGGCTAGATCCTGAGGCTATTTTATTCTACTTGTTGCTACACCTGATTAAAAAATGTTGTTTGAGAGTAAACAAAATGAGAAGCCTACTTGAAGAGGACTCTCGGCTCCAGGAATCGATACCCTTTTAGCCTTGAGTCACACCAGGTGTGTTTATAAGAACTTTTGTAACCAGATGCGAACAAACTACTTCCATTCTTGCTGCCTTTGGGACTGAAACCAGCTGTAAGATAAAGACAAGGTACTGGCAGTGTGATCCCATGTCTGTGCACATATTGGAACTGTTACTCCATGGAGCAGCCGCAGAGTTGTTGCTTTCATGTGTTTCAGGTAAAAGTGAATCCCTACTACTATGCAGGTGATGAGAAAACTGAGCAAAACTCAGAGTCTGTCCCGATTTTCTGGCACTGAGAGTTACAAGTGTAAGAATTGTGTTGGACAAGATGTTAGGAAAACGTTGGTTTGTGCATTTAGAAGCAAAGGAGAAGTTGTGAAGCTGTTAGTACTAAATCTTGAGTGCGGTTCCATTTGAGAGTATGATCAGTTAGCTACAAATTCACAACAGACTTCTTGCTTCTTAGATATAGGACTTGACAAACCAATTCCAAAGCTGAATGACACCAACGTTATATATGAGTGCAATTGTAATTCTTTTGTGAAAGGGAGGAGAAGTCTAAGAGAGATTTGTCATCCATAGGCATCTTTTCTTCTAATCCAAGACAATAAGGATGGGAATAACCATATGCTGAAATTAAGAAAGTCGAAAACATACAACCCAAGGCAACTTTTTAAGAGATGAAGTCCCATGCTGCTCTAGAGAATGTCTCCAAGATCAGTTGGGGAGATCTAGTTCAGTTTACTTTGGGGGTCCAGCCCACACGTGCTTAAGTCCAAAGGAATTAGACTGATCAAAACTTACAGGAAAAGAAGTCTAAGAGATTGATACAAATCCTGTGAGAATATCCAATTTGTTGTATATGCTGCCTGAGAAAACGAACCCTAGAAAATATAATGTATGCTGAAAGAATGTTTTAATTGTTTGTGAGTCAAGTAGTTCAATGCTTCAGCACATAATTTTGTTGTTGGTCCTGTAAGTCCAAAAAGTATGTGTGTTTTGAAGTTCTGAATGTGTGTTGCAGGAGCTTGTTCCTTAGCTTTCAAGTGTTGTGCTGGTGCTTCTCAGGAGTTGGTTGAAGAACTTTCCTACAGAATTAATCTCATACCTTTCTCTGAGTCACCAATCAGCTTCAAATCTGGGTTTTAAAATGTGCACCAGTCATATTATGGCTTGATGTAAAGAACTGAGTGGGCTGTTCTTTATGGTAGAGGAGAAGAAAATAAATATATTGTCAGTAGCTTCATCATTTAGTACATTGACTGTCAGGAGAAATGTTTTGGACCTACTGTGGCTGCCAGGTGGGAGATGTGTTAGGTCATGTAGTCATGCATGAGTAGATCTAGAGTTCCTGATTCTTGGCTCCTCTCTGTTGCCCCTTCCTATAAGTTGCCAGTTATTCTGAGAAAGAATCCTTCTCCCTCCATCTTTCTCTGAAGAAGTATGGGGTGAGCCAGGAGCACCCAGGGAGCTTGATGGTTGGGTAGCATGCAGAGTAATGGTCTCAAATACTGAGCACCTGTACTGAGTTGCACCGAGCCTTCTTGATGTGTTGATGCAACACATTCGTGTTTCACATGACCTACTTAAAAAAAAAAAAAAAAGGAAGAAAAAAATGCAGCCACTTTGAGCCATAAAAATGTCAGAGTCTAATTGTGAAGGGGACTGAACAAGCTATCATAAGATAAAAGCAAATGAAAAGATGTCTCACAAATTCTTGAAATCTCCTGTGAAAACAAGATCTGGAGCCTGAGCCAAGATGTCTCTGAAGCAGTGCTGCATGTCAAGAGGACACTGAAATCCATTGGCTTCCTGCTGCTTTCGCTTGGTCTTAGGGGCACAGATATTTGTTAAGATAAATCAGGACCTGGATAAGCCAGCAGAGGTAAACCTGGAGCTGAGGTATTGTGCCAGCATATGAGGAAAGATCCTGGCATTTCTATTGCTCATCTTAGAGAAGATCGCACGGGATTATGTTGAACTGCAAAAGCACAATGCTTTGAAGTGCAAATGTGAATAGCATATTACACTCAACGATCTGAACGTTTCTATCATGTTGGCCACAGTGATCCTCTTTGTGACACTTCACAAGGGGATGAAATAGGAGAGGCAAAACTTCAGAGGGTAAAACTGAAGCATGTTCAGGAAGCAATATGGGCTCAAAACAAAGCAGCGGTGCTAAAGTGAGCTCTAATTGTTTTCAGGTAACTATTTGGTTAAAATAAACACACCATCTACTGGCACACAACTTAGGTGCAGCCTGTTCAGAGCTGAAGAGAACTGGTCAAGTTGTTGGTCTGCCCCAGGTTTTCAGTTTGCACCTTGTAACAGCTGGTGCCTGTTAGTTGTTACAGCTGACATCACTTACAAGAGTACTTGGTTTTTTTCCCTGAATGTTCTGTTTTTATCATTCTACCTCTCCTCTCTGGTTTACTCTCACTGACTCTCTGCCATAAATTCAGAACTATTCATTTTGATCAGGTTTGCTGCGATTCTGAACTGACCTGTTTTGCTGCAACTTCTGTTGTGTTAGATGTCAGTCCGGCATGGAGCTCACTAGAGGGTGAAGTGCTCCTTGTGTCTGCAGGGATCTACCTGCAGGAAGAGATGCAGTTTCTTTTTGCAGGATTTCCCAAGACAGTCTATGAAATTAGTGTCCCATTTTCTACATGTCTTAGTGGGCCCAGTTCACTCAGATGCATGGACCACTCACAGACCTCCAGAGGAACCTGCGTGCTATTTTGTATCTTCCATTTCTGCTTTGTTTGGATTTTGGAGATTGGACTGGGCCCATGGAGAGCCTTTGGTGAAACACCTTCCTCAAAGATGACTGGAAGTAGGTGACCGCTGTTACCTGCTTCATTCTCACTGGTTGAGTGGTATGAGGGGTGGGAACACATGGAAAGGTGTCTCTCAGGGGGCTGGGAACAAATGCCATATGCACTGGACCTGCCACTCCCCACTCCCACTGGAAGAACATCCTGTAGGAAAAGGCACCATCTTCACATTTCAGAGACAGCTGAAAGCTTCTCAGGTAACATGAACAGAATGAACAGAAAGGTTTAGAGGGGGAAGGCCCTGCTCGCTGCAGCCCCCACCCCACAGCCCATGGCGAGAGGCAGGGCCATGGCCACCCAGCTGTGCTCTGCTGGAACACCAATCCACCTATGCTGGAAACTGATGCTGCCACGTATCACTTCCCAGATATTGCCAGGTTATAATGGCTTTTCTCTTGCAGCCAAGCATCTGACAGGGTGTTCCAGCTTCTGGTTTATTTCAGTGCTGGCTTTCCGCTTTGTGTACTCCTAACAGTAGTGCTTTACTGTCCTCTACAGAGCAGAGCTTCTTTCTCTTTGCTATCCCCCTCTTTCACCAAATTTAGCAGTCTCCTCTTTGCAGCCCTTTTGAGCCCCTGGAGGCTTCTTTTAGTCATTGACTTCTGCATTCATGTCTTTTTGAGTTATACCCTCTCACCAGTAATTTTGTGACTTTATTGGATTCCTTCAACCTCATTGAGGACATTTCATCAGCCACCCAGACAGAGAGGCATGCTCTGAATTCAGGCTTTTATTGACTAAGGTGTGGATAGTCCAGTTATTTTGGGCTATTTACTTCTTTATAAGTTTTAAGCAGGTCTCTGGCATTCTGGCCAGCAATCCCAGCATTTCTAATGCTGCTTTAACATAACCCCTCTTAGATCAAAGGAACACAAATTCTCTCTCGGCCCAGCCCTCTGTGACAAAGGCTGCCTGTACCCTGGCTTGTGCAAAGTTTGTCACGCAGATTGTCTCTTCTGGTATTCTGTAGGCAAACTGGGCAGTACAAACCTCCTTCTATCAATTTTTCATGCTGTGTCAGATAATATCTTCCACATTCCCACTACATTGAGCTGGAGTGAATGCATCCTGAAACAATCCATATTACAGAGATAGTTGCTTTGTTATATAAATATTATATCCATCAGGCATCTCTCTATCCCTGCAAAGGTAAGGTTAGTTGGGATTGCTGGAGCCATTAATTAGTCCATTCTGGTTCCTTCCCCTTTTGAAATTGAGTGGGATTGTTAAGGGTCATTTATTAGCCTGTCCCAGACTGTACTTATGAATAATAAATGGTCACTAGTCCTGGAGTTATGGCTCACTAAGAGCAAGACCTTTTGGTTTCATTGAATGAAACCACAATTGATTTCAAGGGTGGCAGGATCAGACCCTTAATGCAATTTTGATTCACATGTGAACTGTAATTTGACAATCAAAAAAAATCTTGTTAACATTATTCCAGCATCATTTAAGCAGAAAAATAACTTCAGAAGGATGATAATTTGGTGCTGAGAATGGGTATGAGATGGAATAAGTTGAAAATGAGATGAGTGAGAAAGAGAAGAAAATTGTGGGAAATCAAAAACTGTGTATGATTATGTTTCACAGACATATGTTTTAACCCCTTCATAGGAAAGGTTTTTCTCAGAGAAAAGTTGTAAACAGTCCAGAGCAGTTCTGTGCTAAGTTATGAGTGTTACAAATGGATTTGAGCTTAAAATGACCTCTAGCACCCTCTGTGTCCTGCATGGGGCAGGGTGGAGAGCACACAGTCCATCTCATGGACCACATGGCTCATATTAGTCTGGTTTTCTGAGACATAAACTTATCAGGTCAGCCAGAGGCAAGCCGGGAGCCAAGGCCTAGCTTATATTGCAGCTCCAGAATTGTTCAGCATTGCCAGTTGTGGTGATCTTAGTGGAAATCCATGAATATTTGGTGTTTTTTCTTACTACTTTTGTTTCTGAAAATAGGTGAAAATGTGATAGCCTCTCCATCTATAAAATAAAAATCTTAGACCTCGTGGTTGCAGAGAGAGAATTCAGATTGTGATTAGGGTGAACTCTAAGGCTTTTGACAGATGCAATCAATGAGAATGCAGAATAAATGTCAGATTTCTTTCTTGTTAGTTATTATTAACCAAGACTTTTGAAAATTTGTGTTTGGCAGCACTGGTTGCCTAAGTGTTGATTTATATTTAGATTTTGTGCTTAGAATGGCATTGTATAACAGTTAAGGACTAGCAGACATCATAACTCAGCCTTTTGCGAACCAAAATCGTGTGTGTGAAGAGACACTGTGTGCACATGCTGAATTCCACCTGGGCAGACATTGTGTGCACAGGCTGGATTCCATCTGGGCTGTGCTGCTGGGCTGACTGCTGAATGGCTGCTGATTCTGGGGGACACACACACTGTAAAAGGACAGAAATGCCTTTGGTAGGCCCTCCTTTGGAGAGGGGCATTACACAGCCTCTGGCTCACCCGCCCTTGTGGGCTCCCTGCTGAATCTAAAGAACCTCAAGGTTATTGTTATCAGGTTCAGGTGAGAATAGCCCATGGGAGGTGCGTGCATGGCACTACTCTGGTGTTAACAGGGACTGGGATGACAAAGCATCCCAGGGGCCCAGCTCCTTTTTCTTTATATATTTTCTGGCAGGCATAGTCATCATTCATTCTCTAATACACGCCTTTAAATATTGACAGGATTCCTGTTCATAAATATATTCAAAATCCATTTTCTACTGGGTCTGGTCTCACCACTTCCAGAGCTGTTGCCATCTGATGCCCATGCTGTGTTTTGGTTCAAAACAGAAATAGCCTGATGAAACTTCTTGCTAAAAGGAAACTTACTGCACATGTACGTTAGCTATTTTTCATTGCCTCATGGGGGACTACAAATGTGTGTTGTTGCTAATTAATTGCTGGGTTATGTAAAGAGTGCTCCATATAGTGAAGTGGAGCGGGATGCTTGACACAGCAGATTCCTTCCCTTACACTGCTGAGAACATTTTTCTCCCAGTCTGGAGTAGCTGCTCTGGCACCAGTGAGTCTCAGTTGCAGTAGGTGGTTGTATTTCTTTAGAGTGCACGTTTGTAAACAGACATTGATTTCCACATCATGATTTCCACAACAACTCACCTCATTGGAGGATGAGTTTGGAGACTTCTACTGAAATAATGAGAAAGAGACCTACTGGTGGTTGCATACAACTGTGTATCCTCCTAGAATCTGTTTTTATCTTTAGGGTTTCTTTTCTTTGTAAGACCCATGCTCAAGTTGTGTGTTTCTTGTCCTGCATCCATTTAGCATCCAGTGCCAGACACTTACACCTGGGAAAAGTGAAAATTAAGTGTAAGTCTATGCACTAGAAGCAATGGCCCCTCTTTTAAAGCACCTTCTGCAGAGGCAGAGGTGACAGTCCCACGTGGAAGGACACAGTTTCCTGCTGTGCACTGTCATTCCAGCTGAGCATGTCCAAAACATTCTGATCTCCATGTCATGGCTTTAATTCAGTTACTGGTGTTTATCCTGGCTGTCAGAGGTACAAGTAAGTGCAGGATGAGGCCCTGGGTCTGCCAGATTTTGGAAACATGTAGTGTGTTTTGCTGAAGGTCAGGTGGTGAAACTGGTGAGAGTGGGTACAGCATGGGAGCCACAGGTGTGGGGGGGTCAAGAAAATGGTTTTCAAGGGCATCCCAGGTGAACTCACACATTCACTTGCTGAGCTCACACGTTGAAAGGGCTCATCTTCTTCATGCTGCAGGGATGCAAATGTGCATCCCTCTGCAGAAGAGCGTTACAGCAGTGGGAGTTGCTCTGAGCTCGGTCAGACCCTTAGGACTAAGAGTGCTTGTTTTCTTCATGGCCCAACCTTCCTTGCATTCCTGGTGAAGAATGTCAGGAGATATTTGGGTTGTCTTTTGTTTCTGCTTTTCACTGTTTTCAAAAGGGTTCTGGTGTGACTGGATTTCTAGGCACTCCCATGCTGCTAATAATATTAATTTTAACTGGTGTTAAAACTCTGGTCAATTACTGCATCTGTTGTCTTTATGTTTAAATCTCTAACCCCCTCTCAAAATTTATGGACTCACTCTTGCCTTTGCTGAGTAGTATACTGTGTGTGTAATAGCCACTTTGTATACCTTGGGCAAACATGAAAAACTGTTTTAAATACTATGTAGAAATCCATATGTTTTTTGGGATCCTGCTTTGCTTTTCATGCAGAAAGAGAACAGAAGAAACAGCATGTATTTATTAAAGCCATATTTCTTCAGATAGCTTAACCTCTGTTTTAGAAATTGTATTTAACATCAGTATCATATTCTGTCTTAATCTACTGTTGCATTTTAAAATCTGTTCCCATGTCAGTCTGGACTGGTCCATGCAAATCAGTCCAATGGAGAGAAAAGAGGATAGTATTATGTGGTGTCTCTTTAGTGTTATATCCAATTTTATGCTTTGCTGAGAGCAGAAGTCACACTGTAACAATCCCTCAAAGGCTCAAAACTGAAGGAACATTAATCAACAGCAAGAGTAAGTGACTAAATATAATGTCCATGTTGGAGGAAAGGGGCTTGTATCTGGTTCCATGCACTCATCTGATTCCTGGGACTTTTATCAACTAAGGCTGAGGGGGAATCTTTAAAAATAAATATTTGAGAAAGAATGATTTATCGTGTGACTGGGATGAGTCCACTGGGAAAGGTGACTGGCCAAGTCCATGTTGACTAAGTAGATCAAGAACAAGTGCCACAGATATGTCTCAGTTTTAAATGCCTGTTGGCTGGTCTCATTAATCTGCTAAATTACCCAGCTCAAATTGCTTATGTGTAAGTGTTACATCAAGGTACACTATTTTGTATTAGCTGCCATATAAAAAGGAAACAGCCACCGAAGGTAGGAGAGAGTGAGGGTGAGTTATTGGCTGTTAAATAATCCAGCAACAAAGTACTTACTCATGGGGAACAAAAATTGCTGAGAAATATTCACAGGGGTATCTGATAATGTCTAATTTGTTCCCAGAATCACACATCATTGTTTCTGCATACTCCAGAGAGAGGAAAAACAGCACAGGAGAGAAACAAATATACACACAGACACACAAATAATTAACAGGCACGGGATCATAGAGTCCAGTATTAGATCTAGAATACAGTGAAGACAGAGCATAAGAAATATTTATTATGAGCAAAGATGAAAAAACTTGACATTAGGGCTGGCTGATTGTGGTTATGAATAACAATTCCTAAATCATCCATGGCAAACTCTTCTTACAAAGGAAATGAATTGTTGCAACACAATACATCCTTGTTGTATCGATATGATTATCTAGTTATCCATAACATGTTGTAATTTGTTTTGATTTTTAAGTGTTCTTTAGCTGCAAAGCCTTAATGAGGCTTCTCTAAATTGATTAGGAACTGCGAGATACAGCATGGTTCACAGATTATTTCAGAGAGCTGTCAACATCCTGTGACTTTCATTTCATTGGATTTAATGATCGTTGGAAAAGGTGTGCATTACAGCCAGATACAATCACATTTGTCAGCATGATCCTTTTAAGTGCAATTCAATTAAAGTGTTATTCTCTAATTTTATTATTGCTCAAGCTGAGTGCTAATGCTAGCTACCAATAAAACTACAGGTAGATAATGGTATACAATTTAATTTAACTAATTGGAGTTTAGTGATCTAACATGCTTTTCATATCTTAATTCTTTGAATAATCTTTGATTTTTGCATCTGCTACAATTCTTTTAATGGAAAAGGGCAACTGAAAACATCAGTTACATTTGAGATTAAATTATCTAGTAACATCTGCCTTTAACAGTGTATCAGTATGCATGCGAATTTTCCCCTATTACCTGCCATTTGTATCCATTTTCCATTGTCAGTGTGCTTGACCTTGAAATTAATTTATCTAACTGTGCTTACATTCCTTATTAAGTTAACTGCAGACTTGGAGTGCCAGAAACATTCTCACCAAGGGGAAGCTGGCTAGATGACAAATTAAAGGGTCAGGAGTAGAGATAAACCAGTCCCTTCAACTAGACAAAGCCTATACTTTTCCTGTGACTGTGAAGAGTTATGGATAAATAAAGCACAGAGGCATGAGCACATAAATACACTGGGATAAGATTATTTGATTTACTTGTAAACTGCTTACTGCTGCCTTTCTAAGCCAGTGTTTTTTGTTGGTTTCTCGTATCTGCTTTATTTTGGGACATGAATATTAACACTTGTAAACTAGGAGAGGCTAAGTTATCTTCACTGCAAATTTATAACAGGAAATTCTATGATTGCAGTGCCTCAAGCTCTCTCAGTCAGTTCAGGTGTTTTGATGTGAATTGAATGAACCTTAAAGTATTTCATCAAGGTACAACAAAAACTGATCCTCCAGCATGGTGGTGCTGTCCTGTCTCTCCTAGAGGCTGTATGACTATGATCCTTTAATGTGAACTGTAACGTTTTGGATGAGGCGAACTTTCCTCTATTTTTCTATAAAGAAAATGGAATAAATTTAGGCCACATCACCTTTTACAGCAGGATGGCTTTATTTTGGACTCTCTCTGCTTTCTCTTTTCCACAGAGCCCTGACGTTAGTGCAGAAAAAAGGTTTCATCTGTGTTCTCACTTTCTGACAGTGACGAAGCCATTAAGTCACTCCTTGTCCTGAAGTCACTGTAAGTGACTGCAGTGGCAGTGTGTCCACAGAGCACTCTGAATTTCTCTGACGACCTCTCTCAGGTACGTACAGTAAACCCACTGCTCCAGTAAACAAACACATGTCTACCTTTAAAGGATTTGTGACATCTCTGTGACAAAGCAAAGTGCTATCATTCTCAAGATATAGATGGCAGTAAAGGCACAGGGGAGCACAAGGAGTTGCCTAAGGCTGTGCACAAAACTTGTGTGCAGGTTGTGCTGTAACAACAGCAAAGTAATGGCACAGGGAAGTAACCCAATAACCCAGGTCTCTTCCTAATGGCCCCATTACCAGGCTTCTCCAGCAGTAGTGTCAGCTATAGCCAAAAAGTGAATTCTTGTTTTTCTGCTCTGTTGTGTGTGGATTCATATTCTTCCCTTGAAGCAGCTTTTAAAAAGAAATCAAAAGCACTTATAAGGCCCATTTCTGGATGTGATGGGGGGTTTCTGCCAAATGCAAAGAGATTCCACTGAGAAAAAGAATCATCTCTTTCTCTTCCATGTTCTTCAGCTATGATATTTCCAGAAAGAATGAGCACAAAGGCCTGTTCCATATGTCCTTACTCAGCTGTATCCTCAGTTCCTACTTACACTTGGTTATGGCACACTTTCAAAAATACATAACCCAAAATCTAACATCAGTCATTTGCCTTAAACCTTAGTTGATCGGATAGTTGGGAAATCACTGTGTTCTTCTTCCTGGTGTGAGTCATTGCCTGCACTTGACATGATCGTTCACACTGTAGATGAGGCCAGATTTCAACAGCTGGATTCTAGTTTAAAAAAAAAAAAAGGCAGAATGTGCAAGAAAAGTAGCATTGATGTCAGAGGCAGAATGGACTGCCCACTCTGTCTGCACATATTGGCCTTTGTTTGGTTTATATGTGGGAACAGGGATACTGACTGCCTCCAGGGGCTTGGCATTGGAATAAGCATGAGAAAAATCTCGACTATAACTGAGGCTGCTGATTGTTGATGCTGAAAATTCACTGATTATTGTCAAATATGTTGTGTTTAAAGAGTCTTGACAAAAGATTCGTTCTGGTCCTGATATCCTGCAAAGTCATGATGCTGCTGATGTGACATCACTGCTCACGTGCACAATTATCTGACTTAATTATCATAATGCACCACCTAAGTTTCATATTTCCCCTACTGTGGTGGTAGAATATGCTTGGACAACAAAATTTGTCCATTCTGTCATATGTATATTGTGATTACTGTGTCTGATTAGTTATTTGATTTTTAAACTATGCATTCTTACTGCAAAAGTTGCATAACTTAGCTTAGCAGCATGTCACTTGCTGGTGCTGAGCTTAGCATGTACTATCCCTCACCTGCATTCTTAAAAATAAAATGAATCAAGACATATGTTTTCTTTAAAAGACCAAGCTGGGTCCTACATTTACAGTATTTTAATGACAACAAATCCAATTAGAAGGGTTGATGGGCTTTTACTAGGTGTGAACTTAGCCTAGGAACTAAGAGCTAAGCTGGGCTCTCTCTAGCTAGGATGTGCTAACCTGGAAATTAAGATCCTTCTGATGAGATTCACTTCTCCTTCACCCTGCACCGACCTTGTCCATGGAGAGACGCTTTTAAAATTAAATGAGCCATTTCACTACCCCAGTGCTGGATGCTTTGGTGTTTTCTTCAAAACCCAAAGAGAAAGATATGCCATTAAAATGATGCATTTTCTTTCTGTTTTCTCTGAGTACGGGGATTGAAGAAGGATCCTGCAGAAAGACTTGAACTTTGAGTGTTGGTTAAGAAGCACAGGATTTTGCTTGTTGCCATATTCTAGATTTCTGTTGAGGCCACTTGAACTGTGGCTAATGCTAAAATATTTCAACAGAAAATAATGTATACCTGTGCATAATTATAACCATAACTGTTTCTTGAATTGAGATGTATCTTACTGAAATATTTTTCTTTATTTTATGTAATGACCCAGATTCATGTTCAGAGAAATTCTTGAGAAGCAAGAAGACACAGGTTTTGTTAACTAAACAGTGATATATTCACTCTCACTCAAAAAGCTCTATTTAGATTTTCCACCAGGAATAAATAGGGGAAATGTATGTAGATCTTAGTACTTTGTCATGATGCAGTGAAGTGTAGTCTGTACACCAGACCTAGCAAACTGTTAAATGATGCCATGGGTGCAGTGTTAGTGGAATTTTAGATGAGGTTTTATTTCATGTATATTAGTTTTTGTTTCTTCTATATTTTTCAGAAATGTTTTATTGCTTCTATCAATTGCAAGAGTACATAAAACTTTAATGATGAAGCAGTAAAAGAAATGATCTCCAAATATTACTGCAGATCCCTTGATAGATTTCTGTGCACTCTGCAACCTTTGTCTGAGCTAATTAAATAACTGGCAGAATAATTCTGGGGATGCTTACAGCTAGCACTGCTGTGATGCTGTTTCCAGAATGGATTTTTTTTCCTTGAACCTCCTTGTCTAAGAAGCAACCCCAGAGCCATTTAACCAGGGAGATACCAAGCCTAAAACTGCCTACAATGATTAACACAGTAACAGCAACAGAAGTGAATGTGAAGGCAAAAAATAATCAAGAGTATAGCAAGCCATCATTAAATATGTATACAAATGAATAGAAGTGAAATGAAATGAAATGTTTGGTGGGTTCTGGAACATCTGCTTTTATAAATCATCATTAACATGATAAAGACAGTCTCTTTTTCCATTCAATGGGTTATGTATATTGTCTTGTACAACTTGTGGTTGGGGAAGTTTCTGTTTTCCATCTGAGTCTTAAATATGCTATTCAACAGCTTTACTCCTAGTGCCCAACTAAACTCTGAAGTCTGAAAAACATGTGTTTTCAGAACCCAGTACTTTTTGTTTCTAATCTAACTGGTTTGTGTTACAGTAGTACAGCAAGGTCCCAAATGGATTTGGTGCTTTGTTGAACTGAGTTCCAATGCAGAGTAAGAGTCTTTGCCCTGAAAAGTGTAACCTTAAAAGGAGAAAAAAAAAATTTAGCAGTGCTTTGAAAACCAGGAAACTGAATGACTAACTGGTAAAATGACTGCCCTCTACTTCACTAGCAGCCAAATATCTGCTAAGCAGAAAATAAGATCCAGAATTCTTGCTGCCCAGTGCATTCTGTGTCCCCATTCTTTTGCAGTGATTCTCCAACAGAATGGAGCTTTGCTGTCTTTGGTGTCCTATCAGGAGAAAAAGACCATTGAACATAAACTTATTTGAGTCTTGTCACCATTTTAAATGCTCCAGGGATGGGTAGGACATCTAAATATTCCTGAGGTAGAGATTTAACTGCTGTGAAATGTAAATGTGTTTCCAACTACAATCTGATAGGACATCCACAACTTTGGCAGAGCATTTTCAAGCCCCTGACAAAATTTTAGCTATTTAAAGAAGTAAATATTAAATGCTTGCAGGAATTAATTAACAAGACTATGCAATCAGTAAGGGCATTCCAGCAGTCACATCAGAGACAGAAGGCCACAGCCTCATTGAAGTGTCCAGATGATCCCGGGAAAGGCGCTTGGGCTCTCAGAGAGTTTGGCTGCGAGCAAAGGCCAGGCAATCAGAGTGAGAAAAGGATCTCAAGCCTTTGTGCACTGTCCTTTGGCCCCTGGGTTGCTGTTCTGTGCTGTTAACAGCAGTGTCAGGGCTTATTGCAAGGATGCAGGCAGTGGTCTCAGCTCTTGAGCACATCAGACTCTGAGAGAGGCAGGAGGACCTGGAGGGGTTCATAGATGAAAGCCACTGGTTGAATTGCATTCAGGAGTAAATGGCCCCACACTGCGCTCAGGTGTAACCTGCTTAGCCTACCTTGTAGCTCTGCTCACTGCAAACTGCTTCTTCTGGGAGGGAGGAATTGGTGTTTTTGTGAGGTAGGAGAAGACTTGTGTCACCTGGTCCAATGGGAGCAGAAAATGTGTTTTTGGGAAACGTCAGTGTAGGTGGGATGTCTCAGTTCTGGACTAGCTCTCTGTGGGTACTGGCAGTCCCCACAGCTTAGCTGCCTCTGGTCATGCTAAGTTATTCCAGTGTTCACACAGATCTACAGAGTGTGGGGCACATGAAGGACCCTACTTTGTGTACATGCTCTCTAGATTAGGAACTTGGCCAGGACTTAGCCTTGTGTTCCTCTGTGCACAGAGACTGAAACAAGACAGCAGTTGGCTTATTACAGTCAGTATTAATTCTTTTCATTAACTGGTAGTAGAACTAAGTGAGAAATTTATTCCGTTTTTGGAACATATTAGGATGCTCTTCTAGTAGAGCCCCTATCTACTAATATGATACTCAGTGTAGGTTGTCATTTTAAGGAATTTTTTCCACTATGATTGCTGTTTATCTTAATGCTGAACTTTTACCACAGCAGGGCAAGAAAATATGTAAACACTTTCTGCATGAAGGTGTTTTCTGCAGTTGAGAAACTGATGTTTTCCTGCAGCCAATACCACTTCTGTCCTGCCCTGGTGATGACATGGACTTTCAGAGCTTCTCAGAAGCACAGACCTCTCCCTCCCAAATGCAGTAATTCCTGAAATAGTGATACTTTAAAGCAGTTTCTGAAGGTACACAGAGTGATGCAGGTGTATTTTAGGACAATTGTGAGCTGGTTTATTTCTGAGCTGTGGTGTTGTATATTTTTGTTTCTATTTTTAATCACTGTGCTAGTTTGCAGAAGAGTTTTTCATAATGTCAGTGTCTACTGCAACACATGCTGCATGAATCATTCAGCAGAGACAGTACTGCTTTTGAAAGCTGCATCAGATCTGGGTATAATGTCAAATTATGAGCAGTACTGACCAGAAAAGAGCTGCACCCTTGATACTATTTCCATTTAATTTGGTCTCCTCAGCTTTGTAATTTACTGCTTAGATTAGGAAATTCCCAATGACTTGTGAAGAGTGGCAGTTTCTATCCTGCCCCCTGGTGCTGAGGCAGCTGGGAGCCAGCCCTCGGCAGAGTTTGGAGTAGTCTCAGGGCTGTTGTAGCTGGTGCTTTCAGGGAGGGTTCCGGAGGAGTTGCTTTTTTGGCCTAAGGTTGTCAGAACATCGGAAGCTTGTGTTGTGTGTGTGCCTGACATCCCCTGCTGCCAGGGGCTGGGGAGGCTCAGTGCCTGCATGGGCTTTAGTGAGTGGAGGAACTCTACCAGCAGAGCAGGATTTCCAGGTTCCCCACTGGCAACAACCTGGAGCACCTCTGTGTGCTGACTCAACCATGCCTCCTCCCAGGTAGGCTCTCTCTGAAGTCCCTCTGACATATCACTGAACACTAAGTAGTTTGAAGTGAGTTGTCTTTGTTTCTTCCCCAGGTCATTAGTGTAAAATTCAAATAGGTTAAAATATTCGTCTCTAACACTGTGAGGGGACAGAGGCCTGGCTAGCCCAGGTAATCATAGAAGAATTCTAAGCCCATGGTTGTGCTTTCAAGCAACAATAGGTTACTCATTACTGCAGCTTTGAACAGCTTCCCTGTGGGTTGTGTGCGCCTCTGCCACCAGCACTACTGGCACCAATCAATTAGTGTCACAAGCAGTTTCAGGAAGGGCCAAGCAGGGAATGTGTGTGGAGCTATTCTCCCACCTGCTGTTCCTACTGGTGAAGCTGGAGGGATCTGGCCTGCCGGCATGGTATCTCTTTGGGAGCTAATTAGTTTGGAAGATTACAGAAAGCGGGATATATAAGCTGCCTGATCAATCTCCTCCACAGCCCTGTAAAGGGAATAGGTAAATGTCATTTTCATAACACCAGCATAAAAATTTAGGAGTAGAGGCCAGATGTGCTCCCTGCCACAGTTCACAGCTGTCAGAGCCAGGAGCATGGAGATTGGAGCATATTGCTCCCTGGGAATATATGGGATGAGGGAAACTGCTCCTTTTGGAGGGATGCCTGAGGAAGCTGAGGAAGCACAAGTGGCAGGTGACCCTGGTGAACACAGGAGGACAGTCAATGTATGTGGTGTGCTTTGAACCCACTGGAGCCAGTGTTCTCCATAAGGGCCTCATCACGAGTCCCTCTGTCCCCACCCTGGTGCTCTGGCTGTAGACGATTAGACTGTGAAATGCTTCTCTCCCATCCTGTTTTCCATAGCCTGTGCTGTTTGGCTGCTGGAGGGGAGACTTGCTCAGTGTGCTTTATGCAGTACCTCTCGCCAATTGGGAGGCAGGGGGTTCGTGCTCCTGCCTCATTACTCAGGTCAGTGGAAATAATGACAAGGTTTTTCTTAGATGTGCATTCAGAGCAGTCTGCAGTTAAGATTCTATCAAAAATGAAAAACAGTGTGCAGCAAAATAATTATTTTTGTAAGACTTTTCAGATTTTACCGATGATGAGGGAAGCAGCGGGAGTTCGCAAAGGGAATATATTTTATTGATGCCAAGGAATTATTGCATCTGTATTAGAGCTTCAGGGGCATGTAAATGTTCGGGACAGTGAAACATTGCATTATTAGGGAAAAATTGTGCCTTTGAATAAGAGAGAAAAAAATATTGAAGTGTTGTAAGAAAGTTATTTCTATGACTATATGGGTGATTTGGAAACATGCTGTTGCTGAAGTGGGGGACAATTCTTGTCCTTTCTCTTATGCCATTCAACTATAGCTCAGGAATAGCTCTTAAAAAAAAAAAAAAAAAAATTCACCTGCATTTAAAAAACCCAACAAGAGTCACTGACTATTGAAGAATGAGTGGTTAAAGATGAGATTCACTTGAAGTCATTGCCTGGAATTTGTGGTGTTCTAAAATATTCCAAAGTTTTTTTGTTTTAGTGAGGAGTGTGTTTTCTTTTCCTTTGCCAGCGTCCCATTTCTGTGTTCCAATCTAATAAGCAAAGGCCAAATTTTGTTTCCTGATGGATCAGAGAGAATGCCCAGAGCAAGTCTGTGTGATGTACACAAACCCAGCACCTTGCTT
Source organism: Climacteris rufus (assembly GCA_013398175.1). Taxonomy (NCBI): domain Eukaryota; kingdom Metazoa; phylum Chordata; class Aves; order Passeriformes; family Climacteridae; genus Climacteris; species Climacteris rufus. The sequence goes on from VZRZ01007765.1 coordinate 294,071, forward strand.
TGCAACCAGCAGCACAAATGCTTCCCTCGAGGGCAGCGTTGGGCAGTGCAGGTCTGCACAGGAACCCCGGAGCAGGAGCCAGAAGCAGTTGCTGTCTGCAAGGGAATACCCTGCTCGGGTACCTGTGTAGTGGCTGCTGTGCTGTGTAGATAGCTGGACTGCTGCAAGGACAGTGAGAGCCATCTCTGAGGTACCTTTCACATTCCCAGCTGCCCTCTGCAGGTGCATTTCTCTTTTTTCTGTTTCTCTCTGAGCATCTGAAATGCACATCTTGTTCACTTAAATTCGTTGCTCCTCTCCAGAAATGCAACCTGGATTCTTTCTGGGGGAGAATTGGACAGTTAGGAGTCCAGTTCCACTTTTTCCTCTTTCTTAAGGCCTTTTTTCTCCATACTGGTAAGATGATGCCAGTTATAAATATGTTTTCTGTTTTGGTTTTAATGCCATCTCAATGCTGGCCAAAACCTTGTTAGGCAAAAGTCTAATTGAAGCTGCTATTTTCCTCACATAACTTGCTTAATTAGGGGACCATTGTATACTCTCCACTAAACATATTTTTCGGAGATGAAAATTGCTAGAACAAATTTTGCTGGAATAGTTACAGTAGCAGAGCCTTTTCAACACCAGCCCCAGCCTTGTCAGGACCTTGCAGCTGAGCAGCTGCTGAAGAAATCCAGTACCCCCAGGAATGGGCCTTGAAGAGTACATTCATACATTGCCTCTCAGCTGAGCATTGCTTTCAAGTCTGGGGTTTTGAACCTGCTAAGAAGTTTAGTGAAAGAGCCCCTGAAAGCACTTTAGAAGTGGAGCTGAAGAGAATCTGTGTTTTACAACCTCTCCGGCCCAAACTCAGTCCTGTCCTTGCGTTCATCTCTTGAAGAGATACCATGCTCCCACATTTACATGTCTGCTTTCCCACCTTCAACAATGCATGACTCATTGACCTACTATTCTTAACCTTAACTGACAAAAAGATTGTAATATAAATAGGACATTTATAACTAGCATTGGAAATCTCTTCTGTTGTGTGATTATCTACAAAGTGTTATTACCCCCTTTTTGCACAGGAAAATACGCCTAGATTCTCATTGATCCACCTTGAATCAATGCTTTTAAAAATCTTAGACACATTTTACTTAAGAGCAAAAGCATGCATTTTATGTTTTGACATGGTATTATTGATTGGAAAGGAGAGAGCAGTGCTCTTCACCTGATTGTCTCCTCAGTTTCCTAGTCTAGCAGTGTCTGGTAGCACAACATCCTTAATGGCTTTGCTCCTGTTTTCTCTGCTTGTTGCCTCTCTTCTTTATCCTCCCAGTCCTCAGCACGGTGCCTTTCTCAGTTTTTTTAAGTAATCAATATTGTGCTCAAGCCTCCTGCTGTTCGCTGTCACTCATATTTGGCACAGCTATAAATTATGTATGGGTCTTTCTCAGCCCATATAAAATTTCTATTGCATTTGTCAATTGCTAATCAATAGTTCACTTTTCTTATCCTCAAAGACACACACGTGTTCTGAAGTTTTAATGCGGGCAGACTTCCCTCCTCACATGTAGATGAGGAGACCAGTGAGACTTCAGCCAGTGAGAAGCTGCAGAGGTACAGATCTAGACCTGGTGGTGTATTTGGGAAGACATTAACATAAATCCTCTACCTACAGGGCTGTGGTTTCTGCACTTCAGTGTGGAGCTACACATTACACAGGCATGGTAGGCAGAGTTTTAGCATGGCTTTGCTTACCTGTGACCCTTTCAACCTCCACTGCACAAGATGCTCACAATGGTAGACTGTTTGAACTTCCAGAGCTAATGGCATCTGACATTTAAGTCAACCTTAAAGAAATCTCAGCAAACCCAGTCACTTAAACTAATATGTCAGTGTCTCTTTAAGGAGGCATATTGACAATTTTTGTAAAATGTCATGTTATGTTGATGTCTCAATCAAGTGCATGACTCTCCCTCCCCCCTTCTCAAATTTTCACAAGCTTTGAAATTGGGTTGTAAACTAAAAAAAGAACAAAATATTCCTTTGTATAAAAAGTGCATTTTAAAAAAGTTGGATTGCTGACTATCTGAAATAAGTGAGCGAGCCCTGTAGCATCAACTTCTGCTGCAGCATCTTTAATACGTACACAAGTGCTGTTAGCTGAGGCAAGTAGAAAGTACTGGTGGAGTGAGACTGCTTGAAACCATATTTCGCTTTAGGCAAAACAGTGTGCTAAAAGAGCTGAAAACAAGAAAAGCTGCCTACCGCTATCCCTGCAACATTAAACATCAAAACTCGAGCCATTTGCTAGTGAAGGTTGGTCACTTGAATAAATGCTTGAGATTTGAGAAACTACTGGTCATGATGGGGAGAAGAGAGCTTATTCCTTCAAAAACCTGACACCTCTCATCACTCCAGTTGCTGCCTAAGTAAATCCTCAATTAGGGCTGTTGGCTGCAGATCCTGGAGCTGTGCTCGATGGAGGGATTTGCTAGAGCACTCTCCATTTACAACTACGTGTGCTACAGTGCTTTCTGATCCGGAGTCCAGCAGGGTTTGACCTTCAGGCCATGCTGCAAAGGTCTCATTGCTTTGGAACAGATGGTGCCACTTTTATTCACACTGAGTAGTGTTTTCCTCCTTAAGAGGGCTGACATCTCAGCTAAATTACAATAAAGTAGGTGCAGCTGTCTGGCTTTTCCAAGCTACGCTGATGGGAAAGTGGGCTTCAAAATGGCATCATTCTCCAAAATGCAGAGTGCTCAGGGGCATTTGAGGGACTACTTGTTGTCCAGGCTTTTGCCTGTAAACTGGGGAGATGTGAGCCAGCTGTCAGGTGGCAAGGAGAGACCAAAATGACAAAAGCTTTGTGCAAGGGGGATGTGCTGCTCATCTGGGCTGCAGCAAATGACTTTTTTTTATCATAAGGGAGTACAGAGGTTGATGACAGATTGGTAATATAAGAGGTAAAGAGATTGTATTATTAATGGAATAACAAATTGTTTCATAGAAATTTGATTTCCTTGCATAGGTTAAACCTCTTTCCCTGAGCTAGCCTAAAGTTTTGGGGTGGTTAAGCAGAGGAGTTTAGATGACCGGATAGTGAATCCAGATCATGGAAATCTAGAGATGGAGATCTGGCTCATGGATGTCCAGAGGTGGAGATTGTAAAGATCTCAGTGTGAATCATGGAGACCTAGAGAAATGCTACTGGTCTTGGCTATTCCAGGGTCACGCAGCTGTGACCAAGAGTATTGTGCAGCACAGTGCCCTTCAGCCAGCCCAGAGGTCCCACCTGCCTGAATACAGAAGGAGTCCCTTCCCTGGGAATGCCTGTTCCTGGGCCAAGAAAACAAATGTGAGAGGACTGATAGCCAGAAGGATTAAAGGAGAGGTTTGTGCAGTGTCATAAGGCATCAGAGAGGCAGACTTGGGTGGCAATATCACCTCTGCTGCCTTCCTTCTGAAGCTTCTGCCCATTAGCAGAGCTCCATTAAGTACTTAATAAATTAATTTGGGAAGGACTCACTGTCCCATGCCCTGTGCTGATTAGCAATATCACTTCCAGATGAGCTTTGTGTTTCTGTGTGCAGCGTACTTGTGTGCCTTTCACTGTATTTCTGTCAGGGTTTTATCCAGTCACGTCGATTACAATATGTTACATTTCTGGACTGAAATTAGATGGAAAAAGAGGGAAAACATGGGAAAATATGAATGCAGAGTGTAAGTGAAACTCTTTTGCAATGAGAGAAATAGGTTGTGCATTTACTTCATAACAAACACTCAGGTATGATCTGTGCTGTTTGGCTCCAGTAGCCTCTCCTCTGCCAAAGGCTGAGCTATGTGACAAGTCAGGCAACTCAGGAAAAGTGCAGCTCTTCAGTTCAGAGTCATAGCAAAACACTTCAGTAAAGGAAACCTATGGGCTTTCAAGGCTTAGCTAAGAATCCAGAAATGCTTTTAAGTTTTGTGACTTTTAACTCATCTTCTGATTCTGGAGAACTATGTATTTTGGCATTGGTACTGAATTCTAAGGGACATCAGACAGTAGCCCTTTCTTTTTTGTGTTCTTTCTTTCTTGTCTTTGGCAAATGGGGACAGATTAGCTGAGGTTGAGTGACGAGGTCACCGCCCTCAGCTATCTGCTGTGTCCCCACTGCATGGTCAACTGAGCCATTTGCGAATTAGCTGCTGAGCCACTGATTCCTACAGCACAGAGGTTTAAAGTGGGCTGAAATTGTTTATGGTTAACCTGCACATTAGTTCACAAGCTGAACCATGATGCAGAAATGGTTTGAAAGCTGCTGTATCAAGAGTGGGACAGAAGCATGGGACAGTAACACTTCCTTACATATCAAGCACAGCTGATCCTATATGTCTTTTTATTTGTGCAGTCTGAGGCAATGATTAAGCTCTTACAGCTTGTTATAATTTGTATTTGTCTGAACAAAACCTATGTTCTCTCCCTTTCCTGAGAGAGGCAGCCATTTTATTCATTGCCTTTCCCCATTGATGAGAGGGTCCTACATGCACAGGACCCAATCACGTCAGCAGAGAAACTGAGAGTGAGATTTGGCCATGCAGAAAATGTTGCAAGATCAATTAATTTTTTTCCACTTTGAATTTCCAAGAAGATATTTTTCCTGGTTCTGTTGATGTGTAGAGCATTCCAGGGACACTTTGTAAATATAACTCCTATATAATTATTTTTGAAGATCCTTGACAGAAGGAAGGCACACTTTCCTTGGATGCACTGGTGAGCTTGGTGGTTCCCCACAGGCTGTATCCAGGAGGTGCTGTATGGATAGACATACCAACCAACGTCCATGCACCTTTCAGCCTTTATTATTTCTGTTTGTAGGGCACCTTTTTATACTTGGAAGTGGGGAGAGAAGGATGAGCTTATCCACTGGAGAATATGGCTCTCTGTGCATCCTTGCATATTTTGCTTTTCTAGAGTTAACGTTTTGCCCTAATATTGAATGTTTCCATTTTAGAGCAGATGGTTAGGAAAGCTAATGGGGAAAAGCAACTTTTTTTGCTGAGGCCTTAAGACGTGCTTGTTTGAACTCTTTTTCCTGATGCCTGTGCTGGCTGGGCCATGCTCCCACAGTGCTGCAGAGGGCTCAGTGCCCAGCAGCACAATTCCCTGGAAAACCAGATTGCTGGCCACTGAATGGCACAAAACCTTTTGTCAGTGGAAATCTTCCATGGTCTTTCCAAACTCTGAGAAGCCAACAAGCAAGACCAGAAGTGTTGCTCATTTCATATGGGCTCTAACTCTGGTGGTGCCAATGGGAGCTGCTCATCCCCTTTGGGAAAGAATGGGAAACAGGAGGCCAGGAGCCCTTCTGGTGCCTGCTGCCAAAAGTCTGCAAAGGGGCTGGGTTTGTAGGACTGTAAATCATCTGGAGCAAGGGAACTACGTTAGTTAATCCCAGATGAGGATCAGATCACCTGCCTTGCAGCCCAGACCATTTCCCCAGGACCACTGCACTGGCGCAGATCCTGTTGGCTCTAATTCCGCTCTTTGTTCTATTTTTGTACAGTAGGTTTTTTAATTAGTAATTCTGCTGAATTTATAACATGTTGCCACTGCATGTCCCCTGAGCATAAATAGAGCACAGAGAAGAAAGGGGGCAGTGATTTAATGCCAGATCATCGAGGGCCCAATTCATAAAAATGTTATACTTTTTATGTAGGAGAAGGAGCACCCATGTAGCATATTTGGAATTCATTGAGTCTTCTTTCTTATGCATAAAAGTTGCCAACTGCTCATTACTCACTGAAGGGATTCATAACTCAAAAGAGGGCAGAAGCAGAAGAAAAATGAGCATGCCCTACTTAATGTGTAAAATTCAAATATTAAAAAAAAGAAAGAAAATCTGGCAGAGATACAGGGTAAGTAAATCATCTCTTTAAAAAAGAAACCTCTAATAATTACCTAAGTACAAGATTCATGGCTGATAACTAGTCAGAGCAAAGATATGCGCATAACCTTACTTCAGCTTTTAAACAGCACCCCTGATTATTTTTGTTTTAAACAATGGCAAGTCTGTTTTCCTAGCAAACTGTATAGTTCAAACAAAACTTTAATACATTTATTGGGGGAGCCACATGCAGGAAATAGATTATTAGGGAATAAGATGTTCTTCCATTTACAGTGATCCTAGAGCAGAGAATGCAGAGAAAACACATTAAGAAGCACTTCACATTTTTCCTTTGCTGTAACCCAACCCAGACTTGTGCCCAGAAGAGACAGCCTCCTTTGATCATTGCAGATCCATGTTGACATGTCCCATGCCATCCTTCACTCTCTAATCTCTCAGCACAGTGCACATTGAACACATTGCTGTACACACACTCATTACCGTTCTGAACAAGAAACCACATATATTGTACCAGAAACCACAACTAGACAAAAGTCATTGGTCAAAGATCATTTACATTCCTTTTTAGTTGTTTTTCCCTCCAGAGAAGCTCTGATATACCAGGAGATTTGAGCTATAGTTTTTTCCCAGCACAGTGCTTCTTTACACTTGGGTGGGACAGGAGCGGCGACGGGAGATGCAGGAGCTTTACTTTGCTGCTGCTTTTTTCCATTTTCTGACTTCCTAACTCTCTCTTTTCCACTGAGTATGAGAAACTTCTCTCTACTGTCTTGTCTCACCCATCTTGGCACCTTTCTTGGAGGAGGAAGAAGGTGGAAGGAGAGCTGGTGGCACACATGTTGTAACTCCACATACAAAGCCTTTGCAGCAGACAGAGGTGCAGCTGTGCCTTGTGGAGTGCAGAGCTGCCATGCACTGAGTGCCAAGGCAGCACCAGCTCAGTGCAGTACCTCCACACTGGGGTGTGGTTTAGGGGTCTGAACACTTGGGTGGGGAATAGTGTTGATATCAGACAGTGGTTGTAAAATTAAAGGATGTTTTGAAAGCAGTGAGAATGTCAGGCAAAAGCCCAAAACACCAACAGGGTACTTTTGCAAGGCAGCATGTCAGCTGGAGAGCAGCAGTGCTCTTGCAGCCACAGCACTGGCCAGCCCCTGAGCCTGTGTTTCTGGTGGCTCATGGTGCACCAGGTGGTCACTTTTCACCCCTCCCCTAGGAGCGGGAGAGAGCATGCACATCTTCTTGGCACCTTCTATTTATTTATAGCACCTTGGCGCACTCCCTGAAGCTACATCTATGCAGAGGCCTCAGCCCTCCTCAAAATACATCAAGAATTCTGGTGGAAGTGGCAGATAAAGAAATGGTCAAGCATTTTTTGACTTTCAAGGCTGACTAGTACATAGATATCCCATAGCAAACTGTAGAAATCATTGCCATTGGTTTCAGTGGGAGCACCATAGAGCCTTTAATGAGGTCAACCATAAGGACATGGATTTGACATCAGAAGCAATTCCTGATGTGCTTGTTCTCTGCTCTCAGAGGAACCCTGGCTTTCTTTCACAGCTGGCAATATACCAAATCCAACAGCTTATTCTGGAGTTCTCTTCGTTTTTGTACTAATAGGCAAGACTCACAGCCTAGACTGAAAGACGTAAATATTGGAGACAGGGTCTAAGGTGTGTATCTGCACTCATTTAACACTGGAGATCTTAAGAGAACTGCAGGTGACTGCCCACACCTGGGACTTTTTAAGGGGATGATGGTTTCTGTTGGCAAAAGTCACTGAGCTCTGAGTAACTGGGTTGTTAGGTGATGCATTTTGAAAGCACGTAGCAATCAGAAGCCATACCCCATCCTAAGTCAGGCATGGCCAATTTCTCCCTCCCAGCCAGTCTTCCGCCTGCACATCCAAATGGATGTAACATTTCCCTGCCCTGCTGTTCCCAGCTAGCATATACAGTTTCTGCAACTAGCCAAGAGCTGCTGAGTAGCATCACAATGACTACATTTGAATGAACCCCAAGCAATTCCTGTCCACATAAAGTTCATTTAAAAAAATGCCTGAGATAAGAGCAGCTGTGTGAACATAAGACGCTTCATTATTTTATTGGGCATCTGATTTGTATCTCACTTGCACAATTTTTTCACTGGATTGACCTTATTGACCTCATTGAAGTTTACTAATAATTTCTACAGATCAGAATCAGTCCATATAATTATATATCATAATTATCAGCTGCTATAAATTGGGGTTGGTCCACTGAAGTCTAATTACACCACCTAAGGAGTTGACTCATTTGTTATGACTCTGTTATACAATAGGCTGAAGCTAATTATACTGTATGTCTATGTGTGCATCTTGGTGTGTATTTTCCACCTCTCTTTATCCTCTTTCATTCCCCATTGATTCTCCAGTGTTTCCAATTACATTAGTTATTTTGCTTCCTGTGGAAATAGTTTCCAAGAGACACTTTTAGGAGCCTGGAATTAACTGACAGTCTGGAAGCTCAATTTTGTGGCCTTGTGTCTGCTGTGATCTAGAGGTGTCAAATTGCCTACATTTTTACAAATCTAACCTTTCAACATGTTTCAAAGTCAAATTTATAGCTGTGTATGTGCTTGCAGTTGATTCATTCTAACATCCTAAGCAGAGAGTGTTTCCACTCCAATTAGAAAATGAGCCTTTGATGAAAAATGCAAGGAAATGGCATTTTTGTTAGTGCTGTTGCAACAGTGAGAATCAGAAACCTTTGATAGCACTTTTTTTGGAAAGGTAGGGGAGAAGCGATCAGAGCCTGTCGCTGTTCATCCCAGGCACCCTCTGCATCTGACCTTGAACATACACAGTGCTGTTCAGGAGTGAGCAGTGCTGGAGTGGACAGGAGTGGACAATGCTGATCAGGAGTGGGCAGTGATGCACAGCCCTTTGGTGAGATCTGGGGAAGGCCCCGCAGGCTCAATGCGTTCCTGAACACGTCCCAGACAGCTCTGAGCCATACTCTGCCATATGATCCAAACTAACTTGTCTGATGACTGGTAGCAAGTTTCAGCTGTTACTAAATCAACTGGAGAAAGCTTCCAGAGATGGCATTGGGTATGTGAGATGGAAGTGTCCAGATAAGGAGAGCATGCAATGGGTATATCCAATGCTATGGAGTGTTTCAAGAAACAGCTGACATGGGGCTCGTTTGAATTTCCAGAGGCTGGAAAATGTAAACAGTATGCATTTAAGTGTATTAAATGTAACAAACATTTTTCTTTGCTCAAATGTGCTGCAACAAGAGTGCCATCTTTTTTATTTACCTTGTTCTGCCTTTTAGTGCCTGCAGTCATTTTATTCACTGATTTGTACTGTGTTAATTGTAGTGTTGTGGCTTGCTGAGTAACAGGTACCTGACCATCCCAGCACTCCTGTTGCTGTAGGATAATGCTGACCCAACAGGTTAGCAGGAATCACCATTCAGCTTCTGCGTCCTTGTGGGGTGAGACAACGGCGTTTCCACAGGGCAGGTCCCTGCACGCCGCGGGTCACACAAAGGGAGGTGCCACGTAACTGTAGACAGCACAGCCTTGGTGCAGGGGGAAGTATATCAACACAGTGGGTGCAAAACCAGTATTAAAAAGTAATCTCATATTTAATGGGGTTCTGCAGAGAATGCTGCATTTTTACTGAGCATTGTGTCCGTTGTAGTCACTTTCTCTCTCCTTTCAATTGAGACAAGTGTCATGTAACATCTATTACATCATGGAGACATAAGGGTCAGGAACACCAACTTAAACTTACTGTGTTGTAGCAGAACAGAAGAGTTCTCACTCTTAACCACTGCTCACACCTTGACCTGCCAACAGGACAAAAGAAAAAAATTGCCTCGGCTCATGCCATAGTTGTTGCTCATCCATTTCCATAAGTGCTGTGGGAAGATGAAAACCTCAAACTCCCCAAGAGAAAAATTAACTTTTTACTTTCTTCATCTGTAAAACACCTTTCTAGTAAATCACCTCCCTGTTCAGGAACTGGACATCTCTGTTTCCTCCAGAAAAGCTGCTTCTGTGACCTAACACGTTCAAGCTCTGGCTTCATGTGGTGCAATCGTAGTATTAAAAAGAGGGATCTTCTGTCAGATACTTCTATTTAGGTGATGATAAACAGATTAAAGTCAAAACTATAGGGAAAAGTAGACCGGCAATTAAATCATCAAGGACAACTTACTGCAGATTTTGTTAAATCCCCTGGGTTTTAACAAGGTGGAACCCAATCACTTTAAACAGGGCTGATGAGGCTGTGGTTTTACCAGTGCAGCAATGGCAAGATTCCGCCCTCTGTGCAAAATATTTACAGTCTTTATCTCTAGTTCTTCTCTAGTTTCAGCTGCTTATACTCCTTGTGTGGATTTATTAGTCACTTGTAATTTCTCCATTGATTTTCGTTAAACTGTTTCCTGGCTCATGATCTTGGCAACATATTTCTGTTGGTTAAACAAGCTTGCTTGTCAAGCAGGTTTTCCCAATGTCACAGTTCCAGTATTAACTCTCTTTATTGAGTAATGCTGCTTCTTATCCAGGATGAGATCAGACTTCATAACAAGTGGATCAAAGCCATCCAGTTTTGATCCAAAATTGGAGCTGAATCCAAGCATTCTTGAAATCTGAGGATGTTTGAGTTGAGTTCTGGTTTGACCCTGCCATGGGGAAAGGTTCAAGCAGTAAAGTTCAGAGTTGGATTTGTATTATCTTGTTAATTAAAGGAGTTTTTAGTCATGCATTTTGACATTGAGTCCATCTTTCATAACCAATGGTCAAATGTGGTGAGCTCCTAAACTGTCCAACAAAGTGGTTTAACACCTGCTGAGATGGGCAGCACAAAATTTCCCCAGAAATGCTCTGTTTTACCTAAACAATGTAATTTGTGCCGGCAGCTGGAGAAACCTGGTCAGTTAGTAGATGGAAACCTGAGAAGCAGCAAAGGGCCAAACTTTTTTGTGTCAGAGTACTTTGATTCATATTAAACACTACACATTTCTGAACACTCTGCTTGGATTTCTACCCAAATACCAAAGGGCAGTTACAGATGTATCCATAACAAAGGCAGAATTACTGAAATCTCATGTGAGAAATGCTGTTCTTACCATTTCTTTCAGCTGAGTTTTGCAAATGAACTACTGCTGATTTGTTCAGATATGGCCCAAATGTTCATATTGATTTTGTGAGGTGTTCACCCAAACGTCTCAACTGTGGCAAAGGTCTGACCCATCAACCCCCCTCCCCCCAATACGTAGACAAAGACGTTATGGTGTGCAGTGATGCTGATAATATTGCATTTCCCAGGAGCTTTTAATGCTACAGTTTGATGAAGACACATTGTGATACATGAGTTTCAAATAAAAAAATATATATTTTACCAGTATTTCGAAAGAAATTCCTCAGAATGCATTTTAATAATGTAAACTCAGACTCTTATATTTCAGTTATAAGCAAAGAATTATACCATAATAGGTGGTTAGTTTCTTTTCTTTTCTTTTTAATAACGACAGTAGCTGTTTTTCTAGATAAACACACTTTTGCACCAGCAAAGATTTAATATGTTTCAGCCAAAAAGAAACAAAGTGTAATAACTGTGTAACTAGGATCATCTTGAAAAGAGCCATGAGTTGTGTAATTGTGGCTTTGTAGTTTATATAATCTGGGAAAACTGATATAAACTTTTGAAGCATTCTGAAGTTAGTGCCATGCCAGAGTTTAAATGAACTTTGTTCCTGTTTTCCATGCTCAGTTGCTTGTGTAAAAGGAAACATCAATAGTCTCTTCATGAAGTATTTTAAAAATATTTATCTAACATGAAAATTTTTGAATTACAATGCTTTTGCAAACTCGTAATGTCCTTGTTTCTGTCTACAAATTGCATTAAAACCTACTATATGCATCATTCCTCCTCTAATACAGAATTCTTGTAGGGACTTGTGATCCTCTATGGGCCCATACTACATTAACCTCATGAACCCACCACTACTTTTTTATAATTTCTCTATTATGAGGGGTTTTGTATTGAAAAACTTTTACAATGTTGACCTAAATGAAAGGGGGAGTTAGACAATAAATGTGCCTTGCTAATAGTGCAGCGTGTTTTTAGAGGCTTCTAGCTTCCACAATGACACACCTGGTCATTATAGTATGACTTTTATATTTGAGCAGACATGCACAGGAGAATCAATGCTTATGTGTTTACCGATTAATTGACTTTTAGCCTTAAATGAAAAGGGAATTTTCTCACATGTGCATTTGGTTACCTCTAATGTATACCTGGTTCATGTCACCTAAACTTTTTCTGATCTGTAACTGGATCCAGTGACACTTATCTATTGTACAGAGATATCATGAAGATCCATTTCATGTTGTAAAGATGTTCCATCAAAAGGTAATTTCCAGGGCTCGATACCATCAATACCGCCTATTGATTTCAGTGGGGTATGCAGTGAAAGTAATCCAATAATAAAAGCATGCAATAATAATGTGAAGTACAAATGTCAAATTTAGCAGAAATATTCCTGAGTTTCCATCTCCAGTGGGTTTGTTTCACCTTTATCAACATGTAATGGTGATTTGACTTCATTCACAATGATCTATGACAAACTCACATAGGACGAGCATCAGACACAGGAATTTTCCACTCTTTCCTGTTTCCCTGAATACTTTTAAAATTAATTTAATGTGTTCAGCATTACTAGTTCCACTTAAATCAAAATGAAGAAAAAAATGCCTAATGTGCAGTATCTAGCTAATTGCCCATCTCCAAGCAGGAGTGTAGATTCCAGCAACTACTGCTACACATGAGGGTGACTGGGGATCTATCCATATTTTTGGTGCTGAGGCCAGTGCAAAACTATTAGAAGTAAACGTGAATGCAATAAAATGGATACTTTTATTTTACTGTGTCTCTAAAAAAAAAAAAAAAAAGAAAAGGTGGATTAACATAAAGGGCCCTTTATTCTGAGAGTGTGTGCTAAGATGGTTTACAACCTAAACTTATGTTCTACAGAATAATCTCCGGATCCCTGAACTTTCACATGGTAGCTTTGCAGTGGCATGTCCAAAAGGATTGGGTGAGTCTCACAGAACGTGATGCAGATGTTGTCCTTGAAGCCTTTGTACAAAATACCTGACACCTTTCAGTGCCAATGGGAGAACCTGTCTCTGTTTTCCCAGCATGTTGTAACAATTCTCACTCTGCTAAGCCACACTCCGGCTGCAGCAGGAACTTCTAAACAAAACGTTAAAAATGTGTGTCTATGCTCAGTGCCAGATTTCAAACACAGGATAGAATCCCAGTGCCAATTTATTACTAATTGTCCCTCCTGGCATTGTCTGTTCAACTCCTTGGAACTGCCAGCCCTACAGATCACTGTAAATACTAATCTTCTTATACTTGAGGTATCAGGTTTTCTTTGATGTTACCAAACATGTTGACTCTTATCTTGGTTGAATGCACAATCCAGACACAGTTATCATTAATAATGTTGTGTCTGCTGCTTCATTACGGAGAAAATAGCAAGATGCTTCCTTTCAAAATGATAGCTTTTCAGCACTTCAATAATGATCAAGCTTATTTGATTTACACCCTATTTAATGTTCAAAATGAGACACATTTACATCTCTGAATTTAAAAAGGAAGCTAGGCCTCGTCCTGGTAATGCGTATATATGTGCTTAGCTTGACGCTCACAAGCCCCTTCCAGTAAACAATATACATGAATAAATATGTGCAGGACTGAGGTCCTGTGCTCCATTTACTTGCATGGCTATCCTGAAGGCAAGGTTTTCAAGACAATTTTCAACCCAGAAAGGGTCTGAATCTGTTAGCTTCAACTGGAACAGGCAGATCCATTTAATTCTCTATTCACGTGATATTTTGCCAAGTCATTAGCTTAAGTAGAACAATTCATGCTAGCAAAGGCTTTTAGGTGGAATATGAAGAGTTAAAAAAATTACATGTACTAAATTTCATTATACAGAAGATTAAAAGTCATTCACTAAATTCCACACTCTTGTAAACATAAGGCCTGATCTTCACCTGCAGTAAATTGGCATAGAGTTATTGACTTCACTGGTGCCGCTGCAATTAATATCAGCTGAGCACAAGTCAGTTTTCTATACAGTGACATTTTAGTCTCTTCATGACTCATTAACTTGACCACACACTCCCTGCGAACCTGATCTAAAACCTGTATCTCAATTACTTGATCATCCTAAAGAATGGCTAATTAACAATGGCATGCTTAAAAAAATGGAAAGAAAGAAGGGGAGATATATTTTTATGTTTTCCATTTGGCAGAGTATTATGCTAGGAATAACACAATATGCATTTCAAGATCTTGTTAATTTTGATGTGATAATGAATGGGAATTCCTAGTGGAATTTTTTGTCCAGAAATATGAATGGTATTAGCTCTACAGTTATATGATTAAGCAATAAGACCTGCTGAGGCAGGCACTACTCGGGGATGATTGACTGCTTTAATTGATTGACATCCAGAGGTAAAGCCAAGGGCACCAATTTACAGATCAGGTCAATTATCTCCTGGTAATGCCCACTTGGTATGTCTTATTGCTATGCTAATATTAACTGTTATTGAAACATTTTAATGAGTTTTTAATTTAAAAGTGGTAAATTTAAAAAGGGTGAGCATTAAATTATTCAACTTGAAATAATGGGAACTGAAATATTCTGCTTTGCTAATGGTGATGTAAAAGTTTTGTTGTGCATACCAATACTACTAGAGATCATTTTAGTTCATGTCCCAGGGAAGGCAAATTCTGTTTGGCATTTAATAAAAACCGACAATGTGGCACGCAAAACACCCAGAAATTACCTGAGCAGCTCCCAGAGCCTAGGAAATAAACATGGACTGCCTCATCTGAACATTAGGGGGAAAGCCACCACAGGGAGAGGATGCTTAAAGGATGTTAAAGGTCTGCTTATGGAGGCAACAGAAGGTACTCGGTGTGACCCCAAACAGAAGCTTATAAAACAGAGGGAGAGGAGTGCAGGATTGGGCACGTGTCTCATAGAGGATAGATGTGTCCCTGGGAAGAGGGAACACACAGGCTCTGCCAGCCCCCCACCCACCCATCCCCCTGCTTTCTCCACGTGCCTTTGAAGCACAGGCATGAAGCGCTGTGGAGGAACCTGGCTCAGTGTGATGTTCTTGTCAAGATCTTACTCCTCTGATTTAGACCAAACTCTATCAAGGAAGATTTAATTTCAAAGAGCCCCACATGTTTTTACAGAGCAGGGAATGTCCCCTGGCTCACTTCCCCACATCCTGCAAGCTGCCCAGTGGCTTGTGGCTGCTTCAGGCTACCCACAGACCTGGCAAGGTGGAGCACAAGTCAGCACTTCAGCTCTGCTGTGCAGGAGCACTGGGAGGTGGGATATGTTGGGCCTCAAAGGTGCACACAGCTGCTCTCAGGGCCAGGTTAGAGAGAGTGACAGACCTGTTAAAATTCTGGATGCAGTTGCAATGTAAGATTGCAGTGGCAACCAGGATATAAGGGTCTATGTGAACAACCTCTAGCAGAAGGGTGGGGAGAGCAAGGGATGGAGTAACATCTCAAATCACCACCATAAGCCTCAACAGAGCTCATATATCAGCAAGTCCTGACAGGAGACTACTGAAAAAAACCCAAACAGGACTATCAGGTCTGCAGACTAGGTGATTTTTTCCCCCTCTCTTCCCTCCCCCTCCACCCCCTTCTCCCTCCATTTACTCTTTCTATCAGCCCCTATTTAAGTGAAGACAAATTCGGTTATGCTCTAGTTCAAATGAAACTTTCCAACTTACAAAGTTTCATTGAGTACCAAATGATGCCAAGCAAGCTTGCCTGTCTCTGACTGACATAACAGTCAGAGACATAACTGTGCAACTCCAGTCCTTGGGAGCAGCACAAATACCAGTTATCAATCTCCCAGGCAAGGGAAAGTTAAATGAAAGATTGAGGGTAACATGCGTGATGACAGACGGGCTTTGCACGCCCCTGTTGGGTGTTGCAGGTTGCTCAGTTGTACTAAAAGTGTAGATGTAACATGAGATGTAAATAGCTTTTACATTATCTGTGTTTGGGGTCAGTACCTCAGACTGTCCATAAAAAATGTTTTTGCAGACTTGGTGTGGGAGTCAGGGGACTTGGTTTCCCAATCACCTTTCTGCTCTTTGGTTTCCCTAACCAAGGTGGTGAACATTTCCCAGTCCTTGTTAGTGCTCTGAGCTGAATAGATAGAAACAATTCTTTGAGAGCTAAGGATTTAATGCTACAAGGGTTAAAAGATACTACTGGTAGTCTTATCCAAGGTTTGAAATATATCTTTATACAATGTACAATAAGGACCCGAGTTACAAAGGAGCTGAATTAAGCATCTACCACTATGCTAAGTGTGGATTTTATAAATAGTTTCAATTACTTATGTGTGTTTTCAAAATACACTTGATTGATGCTCTTGAGTTTGGAATAACTTTTATGGTCAATGGACCAACAGTGATGTGAAGATTAATTTTACCCCCCTCTTAATCCATGCCATGAAGTTATTCAAAAGTCAGTGAAAGATCAGTTCCAGTTCAAGCCACACTGATGCCCTAATCTGCATGCTGTCATCAGGCAATAGTGAGTGTGGAATTTACCATATGGGAGCCTGGCAGATGTTGCACAAACTGTCTTTTCCTTCCTGCTTCCTGGATTTGCATCAGTCATAGGCTCTGTCATGGAAGCATGCAGAAATGGGATCATTTCAGCCTTGCAGCCATTGCCCTGAGATTGCTTTATTTTGCCCATTGCATACTCACGGGTCTCTGCCATATTTGTTATTTTCCATAATTCAGCCACATAACAGAAATTACATTGCAGTATTGTCCCTGTAGCTTCTGTTTGTAGTGGCAGGATTCACTGACAACAACTATTGCCAGTGGCTTTGGGAACAGGTAATTTTTCACAACCTACAAATCCCACCTAATGCTACTTCTGGGGGTGGTTAAAACAGGATCCATCAAACCATACAGTGTTTTGCCCTTTCTGACTGCTCATTGAAGGGAGAATGCCTGGATGGTTACAGTGTCCCGTGACCAAGACAGCCGGATGCCACAGTGCTGTGCAGAAAGCTATGGTCAGCATAAAATTGAGCATGAGTTAATAAACCCTGCCTAGGCTATTTTGCATTAACATGACTACAAAGCATTTATATTAGATGGTGTGGCATGAGGATGAGCAAAATAAATACACATCCACCTGGAAAGGAACACACAGACTTTACTAAAATCCCTTCCTTTGGCTCTTTGTTTCTCTCACTGTCAAGGATGGTTCCTTGACGTCTTTCCAAAGTCAATTTCTTATGTTTCATCTCCTGGAATGCAATAGATTTTCCATCTTGCCATGCCTGTAAGTTAGGATGTCATCTTTGTTGCTGTTGTATTTTAATATACAAATGGGCTCCAAATAACATAAAATGCATCCACTAATGGTGTGTAACTGAGTTCCCCAAAGCACAGAACATTGTGAGAACCAGCAAAGAACTGGTGGATTATTTAAAAGGACATATCACTTTCCTCAGTCCCCACCTTCAAATCTTCAAATGCAAGAGATACTAGTAGTTACAAATCTGTACTGAAAGGTATAAATATCCTGAGCTGGGTAACCTCTTTTTATAGTTATAAATAAAGTAATAAATAAAATTAATCTATGATGAAACAGAACTTGCAACAAACCCTTTAAGTTTCCCTAACTAAAGTATTTAGAACTGTTTGGGGCCTTTATCCTGTGGTAGTTGCTTCCTTGGTGCCAGCAGAACTCCTGTCTGAGTGGATTTTGTTACAGTATCAGATGCTTCTGCAGAACAAATGATGGTCTATTACAGTGACAAACAGTACTGGGTGATGTTACATCTCATTGCCAAGTATTTATTTTCCAGACATGAAGAAAAACAGAAAAGCATCCATCTGTCTTTGATGCGTGTATTAGAAATGGAATAGTGTAGTACAATGTATTCATGAAATACATGTATATCACGTCAATCAGCTAAACAGGAAGTCATGTAACTTTCTTTTAAAGGCCAGAAGGACAGTGTGTCCTACAAGAAAACATGCACTGAAGATTTGTGCCAAATCTCATACTGTTGTAACGAACTGATTTATTTCATTTTCCTTGATCACTGAGGAGTTTAACTTTCAAATCACTACAGCTGTAAGAAAAAGATAAAAATACACATCATACAAGTATAGGCAATTTGTGCCAAACTCTTCCAAAGCAATATAGGTTGTCAGCAAACAGGGCTATTTGCTGTGTGCCGGTATCTGCTATATGTCGCATATTATCTGTAACAACTCTGCAATTCGTTCTTTCACTTGTGTTCTCTCTCTTTCATCACATTAGATTATGTAGAGGCACTTCAAGGTAAATTTTTAAAACTGTGTGGGAGATGCATGTTGGAGAAAAGCTAAGAAGCAAATATCTTGAACATTTTTTAGCACAACTCCATCTGTCACCTGTTTTGACAACTTACCTGCGCATGTCACCTCTGTCTCATGCTGCTGTGTTGAGTCATATTGTGTTATCTCAGAATAACATATTTTGGAGCCAGGGCTGCCTTAAGAATGCCATATGCTCAGTAATTATAAGATAGGTTTCTGTGCTTAAAGACTACATAGGAAAGATTCTTTCTTTTCAGCCACCTCACCACCCCTGCTGTGTGTGTAGTGTTACACTGCCATGAACCCACTCAGTGGCACCACACACTTGGGGAAGCTCAAGGTCAAGAGGCTCATTTGCATTGTGAGTGCAACACCTCTTGCTGAAGTGCTGTTCCACTGATCTGTCTTATTGCCAAACTACTCCTTCCAGATTGTGCAAGATAACAAGTCAGCTAAGAACGCTCAGAGATGACAGTGATATAAAATATTAATATGACCTTATAGAAAACAATCTATAGGCTCTTACGGCACCTGTGATTTTGTTTTGCAGTTTACTGTATTAAAAGAGCGCAGTCAACTTGCAATCCAGCCACTTACAAAAGCATGTTACCTGTAGGCTTCCTGATCATTCACAGTCACAAATAATTTTTTAAGCCTTTTCTGTCACTATGTATAGGGGAGGAGCAGGAGTGAGAGAATTGCTAGAACCAAAGTGAAGGCAGACTAAAAATGCAGAGTTAACCTGCCAACCGCACAAAATAAACCAACAGAAGGAAACCTTCCCTCCTGCTCTCTTTTCCTTAACGGCTACTACTTAGTGCTTCCATTTACACACAGAAGTGAACATCTCTCATGAGAATTGGAAGGCTTTTTAGAAACTCAGAAGAGGAGGGAGAGCCTGAAGGGCTGGCTGATGCCCCCCTGTCCCAGACACCAGGTAGCTCCAGCTGGTTTGGTTTTTTGTGGGGTAGGAGAGCATGAGTTGGAGTGGGGGAGCTTCAATAATTCACCAGGATGAGATGCACACTTAGTGGTGTTTTTCAGAATGGATAATTAGTCACCAGGGGTGATGAATGCTAATGTCAGTGGGGCTGATGGCTGCAAAGATGGTATTAAGTCTGTGCTGCGCAGGCTCCGATTCTACATTCTGCAATGAACAGAAGGAGTCTCTCTGACTCCATTCAGCTGTCGATCAGGCCATACACATGTCCAAATGCCAGAGCTGTCTGGCCAACTTGCCTGCTCACATTCTTGAGGGAAGTGTGATACGTGAGACTTGTCGTGGAATTTGGAGCCCAAATGCTTGTTAAGTGCAGGAGCACTGGCTCTGCTGCACGCCTCCCTGGTGTTCAGAGCACTAAGGACACTGACATTACAGTGTTTTAAAGCTTCTGCAGATAGAAAAGGCAGATCCTGGGAAATGGTAGAAAAAGGGAAACTTAGGGGTATTTATTAGCAGTCATCCCTGGCATAAAATGCATGGACCTCCTAAGGATTACTGCCAGAGATGATAAAACTGCTCTGACTAGGTCTGCAGTATAGATGGGCAAGGAGGAAGGACTGCTCAAAGACTGAATTCTCTCAGAAAAGCCCAGACATTCCTGGCATTTAGGGATTTCCCCATCCTCTGGAGGCCTGGTGGACCTGGGAACAGGCTGTACTGTGCAAAAGCATTGTGTAACTCTTGCAGTTAGCAACCTCTGCAGGAGGTGTAGGCAGAGCCTGGCACACATTGTGAGATTAGCTGGTGTCAGCACAGTCTTTTGGCAAAATAAAATATAAGCATCAGTTCACATTTATGCAGCCAGCTTGTACCTGTCCTGCTAAGCTTGTGAGAGCTGCTAATAGGTTTGGGGACACCAAGTGGCAACGGGAATACACTGACTTACTATCCACTGATGAGCTTTGCAGAGACAAAACACGTTTTCTTTAAACTAGCTCTGTACTTCTGTGAGATCATTTTGGAAATGCAAAAGATACTTATTTCTGAGGTGGCTTCTACTATGTTAGTTTAGGTAGATTTTCCTGGACTACATCCTGCCTAAAAGCCGTGGGAGACAACGCATGGTGTAAAGAGGCAGCTCCTGAGCTGAAGACCATCGGGAATGTGATAAGGTATTCAGGCCCTTGAGTAAAGAGGCCTGAGGAGACAATTATGTAGTGTGAACGGTACATCCGATTGCATGCAGAAGATTCCTCCACAGCAAGAACTGAAACCCTTGGTAGAGGAGTTGCAAAAGCGATTGAACTTGTGGCTTCCATCCAATTTCCCTAGCATTTCCCCCTCTTTCTGTAGCGCAGTACTGACAAGATGTTGCATGGTGGAACTTGGGAGTTGCAACAGCGCTTGTGTAGCTCACTGGCAGATCATTGCCTAGGAGGGAGGAGAGGCAGGCTGAATTGGGGCTTTTCCATCTAAGATTTATTTATTACAGGAGATTTCTTGTTTGCACATGGGCTTTGCGTGGCAGGGAGAGATAAGGGAAGCTGCAAGACTGCTGTCAATCTTTTTCTCTTTAAATACTGGTCTAGCTGCAGTGTGCTGGATCTGCAGGTACAGGGTGGTCTCCCAAGTTTTGTGTTTTTTCCCATAGGCTCTCTAGCCTTTCTTACACAGCTGAAGTTTTTGTTTCCATGCCTAAGCCTTGTGAACTATGTAAAATGGGGTCTTTAAGGTAGAGTCCCATGAAATATGACTTAAGCTCCAGGCAAAGCAGGAAACACTGTCATTTCTTTCCTGGGGTTTAGACTGCACCAGGTCAGACATGGTCAGACTTGTGGTCACTCCACAGAAGAGACACCTTGGGTGCAGCAGCCGTCAGACCATGGCCCCACCAGCCTTGGTCTGTGCATCATGGCACAGCCTGCTCATCTGTTGAAGACTTAGCACTAGGAATATGGTGGGTGCAGGCCACCTGGACCACCTAGCAGCCCCACCTGAGAAAACCCTCCCTGCCTTCTGCTGACAGCACTAGAAGACTTGAGAGGTGGATGCTGCTGAAAGTTTATCTTGGGATCAAACACCAGGTGTTATAAAGATCACTAATGTTTTCCAAGTAACGCTCTGTTTGCTTCTCAAAGCTTTTGCCAAGTTTCTCAGAGGTGTGTTCATAAAATGTCTTGGATGTCTCGTACAAAAAAAAGGTAGCAGGTTTCTAAAACAATTTGTGGTACATCAATACCATCTCAAGACTATGTTCTTATTACTTGGAGTTGTTCAGGTTGGATTGCTCAGCAACTGAATGCTTAGATTTGGAATAAAAAGGAATTTGAAAAAAACCCATATTGTTTATATTTTAGGAGTTTTACAGATTTAAGAGTGTTACATTAACCAAAATATGCCCCAGCTGTTAATTTAGGTTTCACATTCTATCCCCACTAAATGTTACTTTTATGATACAGTGACCTTGTGACATGTAGCACTCTTGGCTGCTGTTCTGCTGGCAATCAATTCAACCAATTTAGAAATTCAGAGGAGGATGCAGGATTACTTGCAGAACAGATGCATTGAAAGACGTTGTTCCAGTAACAGTTCATCAGATAATAAACACAGGTCAGTTAGGGATGGCAAAGATACTGCTTTGTTTCATTTTAAGATAGGTACCCAGGCTTGATACATTTTCCAAATTACCATTTTAAACAGTCTTATAAGTGTTCGGTGACCCATATATTCACTCTTTTTCATTTCTGCTCTGCTAAGGACAATGGGAGAAAAATGTTTACGTACCCAAAGCCATGTAACTCTTTGCTTCTAATTAGAGTTTATGCATGCATGGTCTTTAGTTGCTGTCCCATGTGTGCTCCCTCACCCCCTCCCCAAGTTCTTGCCACCTCTAACATTTTGTCTTCTGCTTTGACATCTTTCAGTTGGAACAAGGCAGGTTACTTTAACAGTGCCAGTACTAGTGTGGTTTCTTGTGGCTGAAATGAGATGAGGAGCAATTATATGAGCAGCTGAACAAGCAGATGAGAAGGGATAACAGCTTGCAGCAGAGGGAAGTGGTGAGCAGATGGAGAGGATGGGGCAAGCACCTTTTCAGGAAGGGTATCTGTAAGCAGACAGGCTTAACAAACACATCCTAATTGTTAGCTACTTCCTGTCAATCAGGAAAAGAGGGAGGTGCATTAGGTGTTCCTGGCATGGCCTTTTTTTATCCACACACAAGATCTTGGGAGTTCACTCTTCGGTTTAGTTAATTTTGTTGTTACTGCAATTGAATGTGTTTATGCTAAATATTTATTTATGTATATTCAGCCTAGTTGCCTGCAGTATTATTTTTTGAGCTGCTTTAAAATTATTCCTGCCTCTCTTATGTTGAGATTTCAGAAGTGAGTACTGTGTCCCTTGGGAACACTCCTTCCAGTGGAGCATGCAGAGAGGGCTTTGACGTGTGTGGCTGCTAACAGGGTGTTCTTCAAATAAAGCTCCAGGTTGCATTAGGCTTCCACCATTTCGGATTTTTTTGCAAACTGTTCTAATTGAATACCTACTATCATATTAGCAGAAATGATCCACTGGTTTTCAACTGCAAATTACCTCTTTCAGTGTATTTGGTAAAACAGGAACCAAGGACGATGTTCTGTAGTAGCAATCTTAGGGACCTTCTTTGCCCATGTCAATCAACTCTGCAAGATGTATTTTTCAATAAGAGCATCTGTCTTTAGAGAAAAAAAAAATCTAAACCAGTAGGATCCAAACCTAAATAATTAAGGCCAGAACCTCAGCTAGTGTGAACAGGAATATAGAAATCATGGGATACACAGCAGATGTTACCAGCTCAACATCAGCTTTTTTTATATTACAGCTGTGATGGAAACACTGACCGTATGTTACAAGTAACAATTAGACTTTTCATATATTGTAGTTGGTTTACTCTTTCTTACATTTTTTTTTCCCTTTTCTACTCCTTTCCCCCCTTTTCTTGCTCTGTTGCATTATTTTATTAGAGTTCAAGATCTGGACAAGTCAGGCATTCCTGATAAACCTCTGTTACCAGCACAGCATTTAGTCATAAAACTTCAGAACAAAGGGAATGAAAAACATATTTCACAATATTTATTTCCTGTAATTCTTAGAATAGGCCAATATTCTTCCTAAACTTCTTTGCAAGCCTTCAGGTATAATTTGGGCGAGTTAAGTATGGAGACAAAAGAGTATGTTTCAGATACATGAAAGAGGTTTATATTGTCGTTTCAGAATGGAAAGTAGAGTATACGTAAAAAAATATGTCTTGCAATTTGAAGACTGTGTTTTGGCTAAACCATTACTGGACTGCTCAAAATATTGGCTGACAGCAGAGAACGAAGGAGGTGACTTCAGCAAATGCAAAGTCTCTCTTACATGGTATCTAAAATGAAATAGAATAGGTACCTTTCAGTACATAATAAGTCTCTCAGGTTAAACTCCTGCTCAGTTTCCATTTAACCTTTCAACCCAATCAAGGAAAAGTTAGGTTGAAACCGTAGATTAATTTCTTTAAGTGAGAAGTTTTATCCTTAAACTGGGAGACTGAGTTTAGCGCAGTGCCAGGGAGATAAATTTGAGAGTCAGT
The DNA here is from genome assembly GCA_013398175.1 of Climacteris rufus. Classification (NCBI taxonomy): domain Eukaryota; kingdom Metazoa; phylum Chordata; class Aves; order Passeriformes; family Climacteridae; genus Climacteris; species Climacteris rufus. The sequence continues at coordinate 317,946 of VZRZ01007765.1, forward strand.
GGCACATTTTTTGGGTGTTAGCTCCCAGGATGTTGGCAGAGGGTATGTTTATGGTGCTCACTTGCCCAGAGCTGCAAAGGAATGCTCACAGGAGGACAGCATACCCTCCATGGACATACCTGAAGAGCAGAGCCTCCATGCCAGGGTTTTTTTCTGTATACAGAGAGAAACTGGAATGACAGACAAAACATGGGTCAAAGGGGAAACTAGACTGAATAAATGAGAGATGATTTTGAACTGGAGCAGTCAGAGAAGGGAACATCTTTTCCAGGCACAGGAATGAATGGTTAAACTTTAAGATTGGACTCCTTGCAATTGGCTTGAGTTCAGTATGGAAAACAGATTTACTAATTTAAAGGGGAATAGAGACACTGTATGTTCAGAAGAAATATATCAAATTTTTGACATAAGGCCTCTTTACCATTTAATTCCCACTGCACAGAGGTGAGCTCTACATGGTGCAGGAGGGAGCTGCTTGATCAGTTTAGCTGCTCTGCAGGGGCAAAGGTACGAGAGAGATCTGATCACGGCCATCTATGCAAGGCACTGCTTCCAGTTTTTCTGGCTCTGAAAGTTACTCTAGAAGTAAAGATGACGAGGCAAAGGTAAGGTAAAGAGACGTGCTCAGAAGGGCAGGGTGCTGTGCATGCATTTTGAGCATTAAATCAGAGGGGTTTGATCTTCCTGTGGCAGGACTTGTGGGGATGCTACACCTGGGTATGTAGGAAAGTGTAGACTCAGTAACTGGTTTGATAGTATTGCATGATGATATTTTCAGGGACTGTGGACTGAACTGCAGTGCTCTAACCTGCTGCATTCAGCAGATGTTCTTGCAGCTGCAAGGTCGAGTTCCTCCTGAGAGCTCAGGTTTTCCCTCATGGACCTAACAAGCTGCAGCTACAGCTGATGGCCAAAGCTTTGCCCCATGATGCCCAGCTTTGCCCTGGCTGCTTTTATTTGCTCTCATGCAGGCCAGTTCTAGGATGCATGTGTGCATGTGTGTCTGTGTACAAGAGATTAAATTTTGTTGATAATTTTATCACACAAATTGTGTCTGTTTCATATCTGATGCACTTTGAGATTATGATAAACCATCTAATATAATCAGTTACGTAGATTCTCTGAAATCCTGCACTTAGTTTGCTTCATGTGGGCATTGGAAGCTAGAGTATTAAATTAAAAGTAGTTTCCTTGATGCATAGTTAAAATCAGCTACTTTTATAGTTTGTTGTTGTCTGTGTTAATCTGACTTGGCACAATTAATTGTAAGTTCCACAAAAGAATTGCCTATGTGTGACAGATATTTTTTTCCCTTCTAACTCATCAGCTAGGAGATCCTTAATTGTGGAGACTGTAGGAGGCCTCACATTCATCCTGTTCCTCAGGACTTGGTCTGCATTTGCCAGTAAGCAGGAGTCAAAGTACATTGCAACCAATTCATCAGCTTCATGAATGTTAGCAAAGAAGTAGAAATTGATAAAATAATGAATCTTCGCTTGGCAAACAGGAAAGAAAAAGATTAATGGAATTTGTTGGCTGGAATTGGAGATTCACCTACTCCTACTGATCTAAAGATGGCATCCATATGGTGGAGGGAATATGAAGCTTTTAGGAAACAGAGTTCTTGGAGCAGAGCCACTCTCTTCCAGGAGGACAATAAAGTATTTGTATTTCAGAAATGACTGAAGTTGGTTGAGCAACAGTCTCAATGCAGGCCACACATCCTGCTCTTGGCTGTGCTCTAACATCTCCAAAGGGTAGACCCTTACAAAAGCTTCATGGTGTCAGGGAGTTATCTCTGGTCTTTCAACCCCAGCTCTAGCTGCTCTTCCTTCTCACTCTGAGAAGTGTAGGCACCATTTGCCTCCTGCTGATGTGTCCCTGAGAGGGGTATCCCTGCTCTGGGCTGGGGCAGCCGTGTTGTCTGCGCACCGTGCCGGGGATAATGAGGCCTCCCGAGCCTCTGCCCTCCCTCCAGGCATGCGGGGGTCTCCCATGCATTCATTCATTCATTCGTTCAGTCCACCTAATAAACATATGTTGGTGTGGGATCACACCAAGCTTGGCAGAGTTACCAGGTTCTGAAGGAGAGATGCAGAGTGATACCGCATCTCACCCGCAGAACCCGGCAGAAACAATCCAAATATGTATTATTTTGCAGTAACATCCTAGCAACCGTGTCAAATAGAACATAAAACTTGAGAACAAAGAGTGCATGTTAGAACTACCCTGAAGCATGTCTGAATTAATTATGCCTCTTAATTTTTTGGATAAAAATCAGGTGCTTATTTCATTATTTATAGCACAAAATCAAAACATTGCTCTTTTATTTATGATGATGATGATTCTGCCCAGATTGTGTTGGTTTTCCTGCTATCAACAGCAGCTCTGAAAAGCTTGCCATCTTTCCATGCTTTTAGAGAGCCAGGAATGAAGTGGATTTTCCCTAAACTTAAACTGTAGTTGAGAAAATTTAAAATAATAATAATTAAACAAATAAATGAAGTGTTGTATGATTGGGGGAAGGAGTATTTTAACCTTTTATCTACTGTGTGAAATAAGTTATAATAACTATGTGTACTGTACACATCACAGAAGTGCAAACTATTAACAAATTAATCTTGAAAACTCTTTTGTGAGACAAATGTGTTGGTGACTATGCTGAGCAAGTTACAGGAAATTAAGATTTATCAAAATGAGTACTTACCCTATGACCGACAAAGGAGGTATGTGCCATCATTTAAACTTCCTGAGATGATAAATACACATTTAAAAGATATGATTTGCCAAGCAAATATTATCTGCAGAATTAAAATTAGTATGGAAAGGTAGTGTATTCTCCAAGCATTTAAACAGGAGCCTGTGCAGACTGTCGACTTCAGAATAGCTCATTTATTTTCATAGTTAGTTCGCTTCAGCAAATAATCTGTAGTCTGGCAAACTGTGTAACATAAAGCATTTCTGTGATATGCATGTAACAATGTTCTTGCTATGAGCCATAGAAGGACAAAGAAAATTTTAAAAATCAGATGTCTGTCCCACAATTATGTCCCTCTGCCTTTTCTATAAGTAGAACTGTCCTGCGATCAAAGTTGTGTTGCTTTAATTCTGAAATATTGTAGTGATGGATGAGTCATGTCCCTAATTTAATGACATGAGCCAGAGAAAATTGCAAGGAGTTGCTCCTTTCCAAAGCTGGTTTAATGTTTTGCAGCCTCCTCCTATTTAATCAGAATGTTTGCATTTATTATTATTTTCACCCATCTCTCAGTCCTCATTAATATTAATCCTTGCATCCACGCTAACATGAGCTGCAGGGACTGTAGCAGTGATAGTGCAGAGTAATTGTGTTTATAACTGTAAATACAATTGATTGCTGTTTCACCACATGAGCATGAACTTCACATATAGGATCTATTACACTGGGAAGAAATGTTTAAGGTGTATTCCAGTGTCACCTAAATTGATAGTTAAAGGTATGAAATTCAGCACTGATAAATGGAAATGCTTTTTTGCACAACACATGATTTAACCATGTCTGCCACAGCAAATTGTTCAGACTGAGATTTAGAAGGATTCAGATTTAGATGTTTATATTGAAATCAGAAATACCTAATGCTATAATTAATACAACATATAGTGAAAAGCATATTGAGCCACGTGTTCTAGAATGTAAATCAGTCTCTAACTACTGGGGAGCAGGATATGAGAGCAGGCTGCTTCCATCTGCCCAATAATGTGCTTTTGCATATCTTCTGATGTACTGGGTACTGATCAGCATCAGACAATAGCTGCTTTGGTTCAGACACAGAACTGTTTCCAAACATGCTTTCTTATACTCCTCCTAGCAGGAAGATATTGCTCACACTGTAGTAGCACCCGAATTCTTTAGCCCAGGTTCAGAAAAGCAAGGCAGAAAGATCTGCAAACATATGGCATCATACTGTTTTTTCCCCCAAAGACCTCATTTAACTTTCCTTACTGACAGGCAGGATTCAAGTTCAGTTTGATTACTTCTTTTGTAAATTTAAGATTTGAAAATAGTTTGCAAAGCATGTTTACATCCCCCTGTTTTATGAAGTCATGGAGTTGCAGGACAATATTTTTAAGAGAGATAGTAGGTTGCATGAAAAAGCTTTTGACCTAATACTGTGTTATGCCTACAGAGCACAGATGGTCAATAAGTAAGTCCTATGATGGGTTTACAGAAAAAGTGGGTAATTCGAGCACCTCTGAAGAAAAATTCTTTATATTATCAGTTTCTACTCAATGGTTTATATCATGGAGAGATTTGATGGCACACAAACTGTGTATGTTCCCTTTGTTTAAACCACAGGAGAAAATGCTCTTCTGAGCTACACCTAATATGTTAATTCAGTTCACAGAGTAGACATAAACAGAAGTAAATCCTCTGATATTGTGTATGTCAGGTGTCCGCAGATTGGCTACTGCTGCCTGCACTGCCCTCTAATAACAACCTGGCCTTCACAGACTTGCTGTTGTACAAGGTGGTTGTCACCACTCCAGTGTGAATTTGCCTGAGGCAGCTTTCCTGTTCTTCCCATGTCTTTTACCATCTTTCTTTTTCAGATGTTTTGCCCTCCCCGTGCAAAGTCATTAAGACATTTTATGAACCTCTGGTAAAATAACTAGCCTGAAAAATATGCTTCAAATGGATTTGATAATTCACATGGACTATGAAGTCATAGCTTACAAGTGATGTTAGGTGGTAGAGCCAGGAAGAAAATGGAATTTCTCTTCCTGAAAAGATGCCTGATTTTGAAGTAATGGGAAATGTAATTATCTTGATGGTTTTCTATTTACCATTATCCAAATGCTCTATATTATTAACTGGTGGCCCTGAATGGCCCCCAGTGTGCTGGGGAGGTGTGACCTCTTTTTCTATTTTGGGTAAGTCATGTAGCAAATACTTAGAGCTGTTTTTCTTCTGCCACTAAGAAATACCTGTAAGAGTGCCATGGGAGGAAGATCCCACAGAAAGTCTAAGTCAATCCCAGCGGTTCCAGCAGTCTTTACCCATATCCCACCAAGGAGGCAATGATTTGGAAAGGGTGGCTGAGCATCCTTGTCCTCCTGCAGTCTCTGTTGAGGGGAAGGTGCTGCTTTTACCCCGCAGACAACTGGTAGCAGCACAGTTTAAAGCTTTACAGCCCCAGCACTCTCAAAGCCATGATCATTCCCACACAACGGTGTCTTTAAGAGTACAGATGCTGCAAGTCCTAAGAGACAAGTATTCTGGGCAGTTGGTAGAATTGGAAGAAGCTATGCAAAGCACAGATAGGACATTCCTAAACTGGAAATGTGTAGTGTGGTGATTTGCAGAGCATTAGCAGCACAGCACTGCCCTGCAGTAAAGGCTGAACACTCACAAAACCCAGATATATCCTATAACAACAAATACAGAGCTAAAGTAAAAAGAGAGGGAGCAATATGGTTACTATCTGATAATATATCTACCCTCTAGCCACTGCTGAAAGACATTCTAGCCCACACTAGATTTAAGATGGATGAGAAGTTTTCTGTCAAACAGGCAAGGCTTAAAAGAGTAGAGGAACTGAAGGTTTGATCTTTAACACCAGATGGAAAAGAGAAAGATGAAAGAAAAGTTAATCAGAGACTTTTCTTAAGCTCTACTGATTACTGGAAAGCTTTTGACATGGTCTGTAGTATGCAGAAGTGAGTGGTGAGCCTTGATATTAACCAGCTCACCTAAGAGTTTTTTTCCCCCTGAGTTTAACAACTCGGTCAGTAGCCTGTGGTGACTTACTACATTTTCCTTTGCAAAACTGACAACTTGGTTTTTTTCTTCATGACCCTTCCAAATGGCACTAGTGATTTTTTCCTTTAAAAGACAGTCTCATCCCTTGTGACATCAGCAATGGAAGAAGGTCAAGAAAAGAAGTGATGTTTGTGTCCCAAGATGCAGAAACTGCTCTGTGATCAGGTGCTTTAGGTCAGTTATTTAAAGAAGGAGGACCCGAGCGGCTTTTGAGCACATGATTTCTGTACAGGTTTAGTGCTTTTGGATCATTCTGAAGAACTCGTTCCATTCTTGTTTCTCTAAGTCACATAGGACAATATCCAGTTTTCTGGACTGTACAGGAGGAGAGAGCTGCAGGGCTTTGCTCATCCTGAAGTCCTGAGCAGCCCTCAGCTATGGGTCAGCTCTATGTTCCCCCCTCACCTTGAGAACCCATGAGCACACCAAGAATCTCAGTAGAAGTGGCCAGCACAGAGATTCAGTTTCCTGTGTGGTGGAGTCTGAGGTACCTTTTCCACTAGAATGACCCAGAATTACCCAGACTGCTGGCAATGAGTGATTGCACCCAGCAGATCAGTAGCATTCGTTGCAGTCTCTTTGAGACTTACAGTGATAACCCAACAGATCATCTCTCCAGCCAGCCATATGACTTACAGCATCATATAGCTGCTATTCATCCTCACAGCTTCCTGAAAAGGAGAGGATGAGGATGATGTTATCAGTGGTTTGCATATGGGCAATGGATACACAGAAGACTATGGGATTTCTTTCAAGGTCATGCTGTGTGTGTCTCAGAATTGAAGTTCTTAAACACAAGACCTTTTCTACCTCTTTCTTACATCTAATGTCTGTGAATATATTTTTCCCTTATGGTTTAAGCTGGTCCGTTGGTTCCCAACTTTGAAGCCTGCCTTTCCATGCCATGAATTTTGAACTCAGCCATTGAAAGCATATGGGCTTTTCCTAGCAAACAAGTGAATCTACAAACTTGGAAAGGCATGTGAACCAGAGTTTGAATCTCAGCCAAATAATTTGTTCTGGCTTTAATCAAGATGTCTTCTTTTAACTTCAAATATAATTTTTTAAAATCCCATATCAAAACTTCTAGTGTCACACTATGAAATCAATAAATGCTACCAGTCATTCAACTCAGAAATACTTCAAAGCAGCCTGAATGATAACCATTATTTTATTTTTAAAAATGTTCATCAAAGACATGCAGTTAATATGAAGGCAAAACAAAATTAACAGCAACAAAGAAATGTGTCAGTTACATTTTGAACTTGCAGAATCCCACAAATGCTGCTACTAATTTTTCACTTAAAGTTTCTCTTTTTCCATTCCTATATTGACACATTTTCCCTTTTTTCTTCTCATCCTAACTAGTAACTTAGTTGTGCAAAAGCTAGTTTTAATGTAGTCATTTGATTAATCAAATATTTGATGTTATTTCACATCTTAAGGAAACAGGTTTTTGAACCCAAATCTCCTACATAAGTGTTGTGTGAGGAACCTGTCCTGACTGAACTAAGCACTTTAATTGTGTGTTGAAGTTTCATCAAGTTCAGTGGCTTTATGTTTAAAGCTATGTGATTATGAGCATTCCTGTGTAAGGGTCATGGAGTTTTATCTTATTCCATAAAAATTTCAATGGAAAACCAAGGGAAGTGTTCGTTAGTAAAGTTCCAGTGTAAGTAAGAGTTTTGAGTAAGAGTTTTTTCATTAATTGTAGCAACCACTATCCATTTTAATTTTGTATTGTAGTGGTACTTAAATTCATGTCATAGAGATAGTCATATGGTAAAGATTTTCACAAGTGGTTGTTTTTAAGTATTCATTAACGTATTTTCTACAATAAGGAAGAAGAACTCACGCTGTATCTATTTTACAGTAGATAGATCTAGGTTTTGTTAGATTCAGATCACTGAAGCTTATTTTACAATTCTGAAGACAGATAGCTAGCAGGGAGAGGCACATCTATGTGTAGCTTTGGGTGAAGTCCTCTCACCTGGCTTTAAATGTCTACAGCACAGGCACCTGCTTTAGTGCCCCTGGGTTCTTCTCACAGACAGTAGAGCAAGATCAGCACTTTCAGTGTGTCAATCATCTGATTTGTTTTAGACATTGATTTTAGGAGGAAATTAATCATGTTGTAAAGTGCCTTTTCTTGCTATGAGCTATAGAAGTGTTTAGGGCTGAGATTCACTCACTCACACCTTTTCCTTTGATTTGAGGTGTCCTACAGTAGCTCCCTGCCTGCTCTGTGCTGCCCCAGTGCAGGCCTCTCAGAGATCCCATGTCCCACAGGCATAGCCTGGATGTCCCAGAGGGATCTAAGATGCCACAGAGGCCTCTTTTTAGGTGACTGGAAACCTGCCAGATGCCAGCTCAGATGCAGATGCTACCTCCTCAGGTTGGAATCTGTGTAGTGGGCCCATGGGAAAATGGAGCATATTCAGCACCTGGAGGTTTAGGCCAAACAAAACCTGGGAACATATTCTCCGGGAAAAAGATTCAGAGAAAGCTATGGCAGCAGCTCTTACCTTTTAAACTGTAAAGTTTGACATCAGACCTCAGCAGCTGGAGAGTTTGAGCAAAGAATATCTAATGGCTTGATTCCCATTTGAAGGTCGGGATTTCCACTGCACAATGTGTTTAAAAATTTCAAGACAAAAGAATTTAAGATAATAAATTGGAGAGAACTGTTACTAAGGTGGGTGAGTCCCTGATATTCAGTTTTGTCCATAGGAAAACAATGAAAAAAGGCAGAGGGAGACTAATTAGCCTGTTTTCACTCCCTGTCTCCCCATCCTGGGTGATGCCACAACATGAAATATCTTGCTGTTCCACTATGTTCCATACTGCTCTGGAGAGTTTTCCTGGCTTCTCCACTGGCGGGGTTCAGTGGCAGAGTGAGGCCTCCCTCAGTGAACCACTGGGCTCTCTCTGTTCCTGGTGTGCACAGCTGTGCCAGCAGCCATCAGAGTGGTACCCTGTGTGCAATTATCCAGAGATTTATCCAGTACACAATGATGGTGAAGCTGCTCTGTAGGTTGTGGTTCCTGTTCAGCCCAGGCCCTGGCCAGTGCTGGGGGCTGCCAGCCTTCTCTTGGCCTTGTGCTGTTGGCAGGGGTCCCCCCATGAGTCTCTTTGTCCATTGCTTTTCAGGCACACTTACCAGCTTCAGCACCACCCTTACGCTTTCTGCAGCCCCAGGGCCAATCTGCAGCTCCATTGCAGTCTGTGCTTGTCTAAGATGCACTTCTATCCCTCCCTGTCTCCTCCTCCAATAGGTTTAACTTGATGGGTTGGGTAGGGATGCTCGCTGACACAGTTCCTACATCTTGGTTTGCAGACAGCAGCTTTCACCTTCTCGTGCTGGTTCCCCCAGGAGTCTCTGGTGAGATGATGGATATCTCAGTCTCTGCACATTTTTAGAGTAAGAATGGTAACATGTAATTCAAAAACAGAATAAGTCCACTCATCTGACTCAAAAAAAAAGGAGGTAGCCAAAGAAGAATTAGTTTAAATGACAAGTAATGAAATCCCATCTATCTGAATACATTGTGCTGGGAAAATGTCCAAAATGGAGCATAAACAGCTTTCTCAGCACCAAGGTACCCTGCCCGGGGCTTCTCATGTTTAAAAGTTGATTAGTACTGCCACCACCAGTTTTCCATCCTCTTGTCCTGCTGCAATCCCCAGTGATAATCACCAGCTAGCTCAACTCAGGTCATGCAGATATGGGCCCCAAATGTTTGTGCACTAGTTGCATGAAAACCCGTTGAGAATGGATTACTGCCAAGGGAATGGTACCATAAATAAGAAAATGGAAATTTTGGTGTAAAATTATTTATTTAGTATTTATTCATGTCTGTGTCTTATGTCTGGGGTTTTCTGAGTTGCAGCAAAGAGTGACTGTAGTGTACTGTGTAGTGTTACAACTTTGGTCTGTAAGATTTCTCAAAAAGTAAACATCTGGGGACCCCTAAGCCTCTGTGAGGGTCATTAAGGCCCTGGGAGAAAACCAAAAGGAATGTTCAAAATCTAGATACAAGATGATTATGGTTTGGAACCATACACTTCAACCCTGGCATAGGACTGGGGAAAGGTTAGGGTTGGAGAAGGGAGAATTTTCAGAGCAGTCCTGTTCATCCCAGAAAATCTGTCTGTAACTGGTGTCCAAGCATCATCTCTGGCTAGAAAGAAAAGGAATTTCACCAAGGATACTTCAGCAGTGGCTGGTGAGCTCCAGGAGGGGCTGTCCTCCTTGGTCTGGCAAGCAGATTTACCTTCAGTTTCTCGACAAGTCTGCCCTTTGAGTGAAGTTTTTTCTAACCATGAATTCTAACTGCTTTGTAGTTTAATTCATTGCTCAGTACTGCTGTTTCAGGAAATTTATGAACTCTTTGATGCTCCCTTCTCCTTACAAAGAGGATTTAAGAGTGGGACATTGTGTAATGGCGTGTGTGCTTGGCACAACAGCCAGTAAATAGGATGTTTCTTGCTAGCTACATGATTTGTGGTATGTTTCATCTTCCTTCTTCCTTATCATAATTATTTCAGTGTCTCTGTCCGTCTAGTCCATTATAATGCCTTTGCAGCAATGTGGAAGTGAGCACAATGTACACAAGGATATGCTGTGTTCCAGCTACTCTCCTCACCTAGGCTGGATGTGGGGCACTGGGAAGGCAGAAACTGGCAAGAAAGGGTAGGCTGAGCACAGCATGGGACACTGGGGATGTCCCACTTCTGGGTAAGATGGAGTAGAACTGAAGTTTGAAGTCTGATCTGCACATGCAACTGCAACTTTGCACTGGTGGATGGAGCGTTCTGGGCATGGAGAACGCACCACGTTGATGCTGAAGTGTTAATGCACGAAGAGTGGATTACATTGGGAAGGCTTGTCTATGAGGTGGAGCATGGAGACTAGGGTAGCAGACTGAACATGAGCCAGCAGTGTGCCAGTGTGGCCAAGAAGACCAATGCATCCTGGCCTGTATCTGGAATAGTGTGGCCAGCAGGATGAGGGAAGTGATTCTTCCCCTGTACTTGGCACTGGTGGGGCTGCACCTTGAGTACTGTGTCCAGTTCTGGGCCCTCCAATTTAGAAAGGATGTTGAGATGCTCAAACACATCCAGAGAAGGGCAACAAGGCTGGTAAAGGGTCTGGAACACAAGTCCTATGAGGAGTGGCTGAGGAAGGGTGTTTAGCCTGGAGCAAAGGAGACTTAGGGGACCTCATCACTCTCTACAACTCCCTGACAGGAGGGTGTAGCCATGTGGGGGTCAGTCTTTTCTCCCAGGCAACCAGCAACAGGACAAGAGGGCACAGTCTTAAGCTGCATCAGGGGAGATTTAAGCTGGACATTAGGAAGAAATTCTTCACGGAACAAGTCACCGGGCATTGGGATAGTCTGCCCAGGGAGGTGATGGAATCACTGTCCCTGGAGATGTTTAAGAAAACACTGGATGTGGCACTCAGTGCCATGGTCTGGTTAACAAGGTGGTGTTAAGTCATAGGTTGGACTTGATGATTTCAAAGATCTTTTCCAACCTAGCTGATTCTGTGATTCTGTGAGCCCCTGGATGTGGAACAGGACACATCTCGGTGCATTGGTATCTATTAATTTTGATCTAATTTGCAACTGTACATTTAGGATGGCAGTGTTAGCATGGAAGGAGGGTCCTCAGCTATAACTAAGTTACTGTTCATCGGCTAATGTGTTTTCATGAACACTTTGTTGGTTTTCTTTTTGTACCTGCTAATGTGATATAGTGAAGGCTATTTGGTACTGTGCATGCAAAGCTAAATTAAGTCTGGCAGGCAGCCCAGGAAGCCCTGCCACGTGTCCCAGCTGCTCACGGCACTCACGGTGAGCTCTGCTTCCCCAGCTTTGCTGCTGCATATTTTCCTCCAGCCGGTGGCAAACAACAGAGGTCTTGCAGTCAAGAACTTCCTCATGATTTGGCATCAAGTAAACAGATAAAGTTCATTAAGAGGATTTCTTGTAGAGATGGGCTGAGTTTGCAATTCAATTTTTTCCCTCTATTAGTTTCAAAGGTGAGTACGCCAGACTCCTCCCTCCAGGTGAAGTCAGCAAAGTGGCAGAGACATTACGGAGACTGACTTTCAGGAAAAGGGTGGAAAAATATTTTATTTTTTTCTAATTCTGAGCACCATTACCCCTCACCTCTGAACCATGAAAGACTTTACGTGGTGTCATAATTTAGCAAATTACTTCCTCAAAGGAAGGTCAAACATTTTACCATTTGATCAATAGGAAGCGACTTACAAATCATGTGTATTGATCATTGTAATCATTCAGAGGAATGTAGGGCAGACACTAAAATCACATGCACTTAGTCTTAATTGCCCACATTAAAGCAATTATATCCCAAAACTGTCATTGTCTAATGCTATGCACACTACCCAGCATGGTAACTTTTAGCCATACATATTTAATCATAAATCAGCCTCTTAGGTCTATTGCACTAAAGACTTACAATGTTGCTGTAATTATGCAAATATAACTATGTCTTTTTTCATCAACGTGTAAGATCATGTTGCTTTGGGGAGCCAAGCGGAGGAAAATAAACCCCTATATTAATGCAGCTGGTATTTAATACATATATTTTACAGCTGTGCTATGCGTTCATGACACAAGTACTTAAAGTGACCTTAAATTGCTAATGAACAGAGAGCCTTTGTAAAAGCAGTCACAGGTCAAGGACTTGTAGATAAAACTTGTTGAGAGGTACATTGATGGTAGGCTTGTGTCAGGAGAGTGCTATTTGTTTGAGGATGTTTATAAACATTGCTTTCCAGAGGATCATTTCAGCTAAAAGTGTCTCAGAAAAATACCAATTGGTGGAATTGAAATAAATATTTTCTGATCTTGTAAACATAAGGTGGGTGCCTTTTTCCTTGTATCAAGGAAGCCAGTGTTTTGTCTCAGGAAAGTTTTTTTTTGATTAACTGAAAAATTGGTCAGGAATATTCCTTTTACCATTCCAGAAAACATTTCTAAACAGATCTGAAAAATTAACAATTCTTGGTATGTTATATACCTTGTACTTTGCAAGCAAGAATGTTTGAAATCACAGTTATTGTCTAATATGGAACAGCCACATTTGAGAACTAAAGTTAATGAGAGCATTTCTCCTACCTTCCTGGGCTAAGATCTAGACCTGCCTCAGTCAATTCCCAAGCAGCTTTCCAGGAAACAGACAGCATTTAATACAGCCCAGAACAGATCACAAAAAGAAAAAAGTACAGAAGAGACTTCCTTGTAACATGAGACAGCAAAAGGAAGGAGTTTCACACTATTTCACCTAGAGCCTGCTTTTAATTCTTGACTCCCCTCTGAAGGAGTGGAGAGCAGGCAGTGCTCTGACTTTGCATGCAGAGGCACAAAAAGAAGGTGCAGAGAGGGGAGACAGGCTGCTGGGATTGCCGGGCACCTCCACGTTACCATTTCTTGCTCCTCTGAGCTTTATTAGAGCCTGAAATATCACATCCTTTAGCAAGTGTTGATCACTACATCAAGTAGTTCTGTAAAACATTCTTGCACACCCTCAGTCTTCAGCACAGTGGGCTGCTGACACACAGGCCTGAGGGTACTTCTGTGGATCCCCAAAAGGTAATGAGAAATGCTGCCTTTTTGGCAGCAGGCTCCAGCTAAGGCATGTGCATCTTCACTGGGAGATGTGCAAGTTACAGATCCCTCAACAAGCTTCAGAGCTCCAGGAATGGGCAACAGTGCATGGAAGCTAAGGGCTAATTGATTCAATCCAGGGAAGATCTCTGACTCCACATCTCAGGCAAACTTATTTTAACAAGTCTTTGAGAATGTCAGCAATGTTTCTGATCTTCTGGGGGTCTTAACATGTTCAAAGCAGCAATGTGTAGAGCATAAGATACCCTACAGGTCACATGTGTATCCAGGTGGGCACTGAATCACGAGTAATTTAGTATGGGCTTTTAAGAGGGAGAAAGTATGTCAGTTCTCTCAGAAGCCCTAGCCTCAAAACAGTGATTCAAGCATTAAGAACTGAGCAGAGCAGAAAGCCCCAAGCTGTTTTGGTGGAGGAAAAAGGACAAAAAATTTACGGGTTCAAAATGGTTACACCAAATCTGATTGGAGTACTGACCAGGATACAGCCAGTCTGGGGGCATGATCCCCATCTCTCCATGCACAGCTGGGTGCTGAGGTACTGCAGTGTGCCTGACTGCTCAGGAATCCCAGCACTTCCCGCACTTGTTCTCTCTTTCAAGCAGCAATGAAGTTGTTTGGCTGTGTCCTTTATGAAAGTTAAAATTGGTTTGTCATTTTCTTTTCACTTCTCACACCTTATGTAGTTTCTACATTCTTCCCACTTCAGTAGTCAAAGTGATTGAAAGCCGAAAACTGAGCAGATCTGTCCCTGCAGCAACTTTCCTCGCGTTTCTCATTTACTGTTTTATCAAACAGGCTCTTTGTCTTTGCAGTCCCCTGATGTTGCCTCTGTTACACGGTGATATTCTTCAGGTCATGGGGGTTAAAAGGGGGCTAAAAAGGAGATCATATTGGACTTGCTTTACACAGACATGTAGCATTAGATCCAACGCCCAATAGAGGAAAGATATACTACTCCTATTTGATGAGCAGCAGGCCAATAAATTCATTAATCATCATTTTATGCCTCATCAAACACTACCCAAGTTCCTCCATGGGAGTTATACAAATTAGCCACTGAAAAGGCAGTAATTTTAGTTTAGCTAGGTAAGTGCTTTTTGATTGCCTTCCTGAACAATGCTTCCCTTGACAAGCTAATAAATCAGCCCTTTCTGAATCAGAAGTGCAGCAAGTGCGAACAATAACTCCACATAGTTTCTCCGCTGATTTCAGCTGGAAGGCCTAAGAGGATGATCTGGGATCAAAGTCTCTTACTTTATTGCAAAGCAAAAGCTTTCTTTATGAAGAAGAGCTACAGAGAAATGAGGGAAGGGGGATTTTTTAAATCAATTAATGAGAGAAAAAGTCTTGAAACAAAAAGGAGGCCTAAGTCTCCAATTGCAGGGGTGCTGGGAGGCCGGCAGGGCAGCTCGGGCAGGAGCTGGCCCTGCCGCAGGTGAGGCTGGAGGCATAAATCGAGGGGCTGCTCCTGTGGAGAGTTACAGATTACCAGGGCAAGTCAGAATACAGACTGTATTTAATCTGCAACCAATTGATTCCTTGAGTGTTTCAGGTATTTGTAGTGTAGGTTTAGATTTGTTGGGTGGCTTTACAGTGGGAAGCCTTGAGGCTGTGCTGTCTTATCTTTTTTTCAAATTGCTGCCTTTGACAGTATCATTTTTTTTAACTTGGCCGTAAATCATTTTACTAATCAGCTGTCACCAGCCAACATGCGTACATTGGCATTCAGCCGGAGAATTTGTTTTGGAAGGCCTTTAGCAACAAAAACTATGTTTGTATCAATAACTGTCTGTTAATGTCTCATGCATACGGATGTAGAACACGGGGAGGAACACGGGGAGACGGCAGTAACGGAGAACAATTTGGTGGAGGGAAGAGGGGAAGAGCATTAATTGCTGCGTGCGGCACAGCTTCCCCCCGCCCGCCGCGGCTTGGGTGAGGGGGTACGTGCGGTACCTGCGGCCCCGCCGAGCCGGCCTGCGGGGGCTGCGGGGGCCGGGGCGCGGAGCCCCCCGCCCATCCACCCCGGCGAAGCTCGATGCTTCCCTCTCCCCGAGTCTAGACCTGAGGTATTTTAAGTACAGTGTGTCTCTTCTCCTCTTCATTAACTTTCCTTCCACACATCACTGCATGCCTCTGAAAATAACTTGGCAAACTGGGAGCCGTTTATCTCTTTTATCTTGGGACCTGATCCAATTAAATAAGTGCACATTTACATTTGCATCCATCAGCCATGAGCGTGGAGAGGTCTGTGGTTAGCTTTAGGCAAATAAGAGCCAATTTCGGGGGAAAAGAGGTATCTGGACGAAGCCACTCCCTCCCTTCCCGTCCCGGCCGCAGGGCCGAGCCCAGCCGAAGCGACCCCGGGGCGGGATGCGGCCCCGGGGCAGGATGCGGCCCCAGCCGGGCCCTTGCCGGGCTGGCCGCGCAGCACCGCCACGGCAGAAAAAAAGTGCTTATTGCACAAGTGGCAGCATCAACCCGAGCCGGGCTCCCGGCACGCTGCGAGTTCGCACATGCTCTAATTATAACAGATGAGTAACGCCGTGCGGAGGACATTTATTTTCTGGTAGTTGGAGGTGAAGAGATCCTCGGCTGAGGCTGGAAGCGGCCGGCGGGGTGCGAGCCGGGGAGTCGCTGAGCACCCCCGCTCCAGCCTCCCGCCGTGCCGAGCTGAACCGGCAGAGATTTCCCTGCTGGAAAACGTGCAGCAGGAGGCGAGAGGGATTCGGGCAGCCCCGCCCGCCGCGGGTGCCCCTCGCCTGCAAACTGGCCGTGAAAATAATGCGGGTTGCTCCCGCTGAGTAACGGGTGTCCAGCGAAGGCAGCCGCCCCCCAAAAGAGGGTGCCGGGATGGGGACGACCCGGCGGGCCGTGGCCGGACCCTGAAGCCGCATCTCCTGCGCGGCTTCTGCGCCTTTGCCACTCTCGCTGCCTCCTGCCCCTTGAGGGGCCCAGCGCAGTCCTCCCGGGGGACTCCGCGGCCGCGCAGGGAAACTCTTCTGCCTTCGGGAGTAAAGTAGATGTACCCATGTTGGGGGACCCCGTGACCCTTGCGCCAGCGTTAGGTGCTCCCGTGGAGGTATTGCCGAGGGTGCTGGGTGCAGCGGGGGGAGCCGAGGGGCACTTAGGCGCCGGGGCTCAGCCGCAGCCTGGGAGCAGGGGCAGCGGCTGGGAGCGGCGCTTTGGGACTGCTGGCGGCGGAGGAGGCGCCTGCGGAGCGCTTTCGGGCATGAAAAAGGAGAGCCTGCGCAGGAGCCGCTCCCGCGGCCGCCCCGTCGGGCAGGGCCGGCACCTCGGCCAGGCGCGGCCCGTTCATCCCTCGCCGGCCCTGGAGGAGCCCTTTCCCCGGCAGAGAAAGGTCCCCGGTTTGGGTCGGGCCGCGCCGCCGGGCGGCCACTTCCGCGCCCGCGGAGGCGCGGTGGAGGAATGCGGGGACAATGCGCCATCTGTCACCGCCGGGTCGCGCCGCGGCCGGCAGCGCCGCCGAGGGCGCTGATTTATGCTGAATGCGCCTTAGAAGATCTCGATGTAGACTTTGTCTTTCTCTGTCAGAGCCAAGTAAAAAGAAACAGCTGGCCTGAATTTTTAGCACCCATAATTAATTAAGAGCTTCATTCCTGGGATTTGATGATTCAATAAAGCAAGACCCTTATTCCCCTATGTGATTCCAGTGAATATCTACTCCACTCCAATCCTTTTGGGTCCCAAGATAGGGCAGATTAACACTCTTTTTCTGTGGGAGAGAAGGGAAAAAATGCCTCAAGATTGCATCTGAGGCGCACACAAAAGGTAAATTCAAAACTGCCACTTGTTCTCTGCAAAGGCTCCTTATTCTCCGCTATTGATGTATTTGTGCCAGGTTTTAAAGAAACCAGAGGGGGGGATGAGGAATTAACATATTGCTCATTTGGAAAAACAGCCGGTTCTGGTTTTGGTAACACTTGTTCCCTTGCCAGCCACAGATGTCCTTACTAATAATCGTGGCAGGTCACAGAAAGAGGGGAGCGGGGGGGCTGGTGGTGGTGGCGGGCGAGCTCCCCGGCACTCCCGTGTCTCTCCGAGCCTGCCCCGAGCACGGCTGCTGCTGCTGGGGCTTGCGGAATACTGCGGAGCCGGGCGCACCGCACCGCTGGCTGAGGAATACCCGCGGCTGCGCGCCGGCCGGACCGCTGGGCGCCGGCCGGACCGAGCCGTGGGGACGAGTNTTTTTTTTTTTTTTTTTTTTTTTTTCCTAAACTAATCTCAGTTTTGGGTTGAAGTTCCTGTTCTTTTTCCTACTGCAAACCCTCGTGGTATTTTTTATTCGCGTCCTTTAAACTTGCTGACCGTGTCATTTCCCGTTTTCTCTTGGCGGAGGGGCTTCCACCTAGTTTCTAGGCACGACAAGAGAAGATGCTGTTCAGAACCTCTTGCCGGGCGGGGGAGGTGTGTGGAGGGAGGTCCAATAAGCCAATTAGACGCGACCGCACCGACCGGGTCGCCGCGGAGGCTCCGCGCCGAGCGGGAGCCCCGTAGGTTAATCGTGACAATTGGAAAAGCAACACTCGTGGGGAGAGCAGCGGGGGGGATGTAAACACGGTCCGGGGTGTTGAGGGTCTAAATTAGGATTTGTTTTGTTTTTAAGCGTGAAAGAGGAAGCAGCAGGGCTGCGCCAGGCTCCCCGCCTCTCTCGTCCTCCGTCCCAGCGACTGAGAACTGGGGCTGGAGGTACAGGGGGGTCCC
This sequence comes from Climacteris rufus, assembly GCA_013398175.1. Classification (NCBI taxonomy): domain Eukaryota; kingdom Metazoa; phylum Chordata; class Aves; order Passeriformes; family Climacteridae; genus Climacteris; species Climacteris rufus. The sequence goes on from VZRZ01007765.1 coordinate 336,132, forward strand.
ACCGCACCAGCCGGAGTTCGGGGGCTGTGCCGGCTGCCGACCGCACCCCTAGCTCTGTCTCTTTTCTTCCACTACATAGGGAATTTTGGCGTGGATGGGATGGATGGGACCGGTGTCCGCAGGCCTGAGCTCCCAGCCCGCCTGAGATCCTGCCATCCCGGGCGCGCTGAGGTGGCGGTGGGCCCATCGGAACGGGCACGGGGCACTTGCCCGCGTCTCTCCCGGGAAGCCTCATCCTTCCCCGGGGACAGGGCGCTTGGCTCGGACGGGCATGACGGGGGACAGCGCCCCGGCTCCCCGAGGCGAGCTGCGCTCCCTGCCCGGAGGGCTGCCGCTTTCCGCCCGGAGAGCCGCACGTCTCCTCTGGGGTCCCGGATCCTCGGTCCACAGTCGTGTCGACCTGGAGACTGAGCTGTTCCTGCGGCCCCACGTGTGGACCCTGCCGGACCAGCCGGGCCAACACGCTTCTCGGCCGCGCTGGAGGGTTCTGGGGGGGATGTTGGCCTGTCGCCTGTGGGAGAGGCCGGCCTCTGTGCCGCACCCCGCTGCCACCTGCGCCGCTCGACCCGCGCCGTCGAGGCGGCGGCGTAGGGAGTCGCGGCGCCCCCGCCCGTCGAGCCGTGCCGTGGGATCCGGGACGGAAAGGGGAGGGAGTGGGCACGGAAAGGGGTAAGCGGTTTCTTCCGGGCGCGGAGCGGCGCCCCACGGAGCCTGGAGCGTTCCCACCTGCGCCCGTGGGCAGGCACCTGCTGCCAGGCGCGCTGATGAGAGCCCAGCATGCAGGGCCCCACCGCCAGCCCCGCTCTTCCCCTTCCCCTGCCCAAAAAGCGCTTCGCGGCGGCAGCGACGCCCTCCCGCCCCAAAACTCCGCGGGGCGGCCCGCGGCCCTGCCCGCGCCCCGGGACGACTCCGCTCCCAGCGTGAGCGTCGCTCCCGGCCGCTCCGAGGGCTGCTCCCGAGTAACCCACGGCAGCTTTAACTAGCAGAAGGCGTTATTTTTATTGTAAGATGTATTTTTCTTTTTTCTTTTTTCTAACAACAAATTAACGTGCCAGAGGCAAAAGAGACGGACGCTGCCCCCGCCCCCCTACTCTGTTACGGAAAACAAACTGGTAAATTCGTGCTTATGTTAAAGAACGACTGTACAGTATATCTCCTGTGGCAGGGGAAAAGGGTGAAGAATAAAATTGTTGTATGAAATCGTTTGGGTTACAATAATAGTTATGGTTTCAAATGGGCGACAGGCTGCAACCTAAAGGAAACGGTTAATTCCCTTAGGAATTTATACATCAAACGAAAACCATATTGAGATCGCTAATAGACCTATTCAGAGTAGCCCTGAGTATAAGGAATAGGGCTTTTGAACGAGCGAAGCTCCTAAGCTGCTTTGCAAAATAGCTTTTTCAGAGATCGGAAGATCAGCTGGGTAAAGGTAGCACGACAATTTAAAAAATCCATAGCTAGATGAATAATTAAAACCTATTTATTTTGAGGTAGTCCTTCCTCTGCGGGACCTGTTGTCTCGGGAGCGCGGTCCTGAGGGGCTTTGTCGGTCCCTCTAGCAAAGGGCGCTAGGGAGTTTCCCCCGAGTTCAGCCGGAGGCGATCTCCGCCGGGGGGACGGGGACAGGAGACCCCGGGCGGGAGGCGGCCCCCGGCGCTTTGCCTCCAGCCCCGCACATCGGGGTTGCTTCTACCCTGGCCAGTTCTGCCCTGCTCCTCACCGCGAGAACTTTGTCCTGTTTTAAACAACGCAGGTGAGTCCAGTAAAGCTCACTGCTGCGCGAAAAATACCCCTTCCTGCCGGTCTCACCGACTAGAAATGAAATACCCAACCGAGGAATTCGAGCGTTTTTTGAAAAAATCATTTATCATTTATAAAATGACAAAATAACATACAGTTATTCCAGGAATATTTGAGTCTTTGCACATTCAGCTTGAAACAATTTTGATTTTAAACCAGATTATCTACAAAAAGAAGTAAAACCAAGCGAACATGGACCTCATTTTTAAAACCCAAAATACAAACTACTATTTAAAATCCCGTAAAATATATATATGCATGAATAAACCTGTTACAGCTAATAAATGGCTCTGACAAAGTTGAAGAGATTACAAAATAATTATCTGGCTCGTAAAGGGGAAAAAAAAAATCCAAGCAAACAGAGGGATGTCTCGGCACCAGCCCCAGCGGTCCCAGCCATACTCCCATCACATCAGCAGTGTCGGTGTCAGCGTACAACTGACACCTACAAAATCCACACGGAACGAGAAGAGACCCGTCCCCGGAGCTGGGTGCTGGAACAGTCCTCGCCGTTTTCTGTTTGAAGGGAACCCGGGCTGCTCGGGCAGCCGCCTCGACGGGGACTGACTTTTGGTTGGAGGTTCCCCGCTGGGGAGCCCCGGGTACCCGCCTTCCCTTGCCTTGGGTATGGAGCGGCAGAACGGTGCGGAGCGGGCTCAGGACGCTCTCTGTCCCCGCACCCAAGGGACGTGCGGTGGCTGGGATTGCCCCGGCGGCGCGGCCCCTGTCCCGCCGGCTGCCGCGGCGCTGCGGGCGCAGTGCGGAGCGGAG